>CAUYUJ010000968.1:7500-19732 GCA_963575745.1 Prorocentrum cordatum
TCCAGACACCCAAGAACTGTGAAATCTCGGCTGGGTCTGTCTGCATCTTCACTCCGCTGGGCCGGCCACCCAGGAACCCACGACCGTGCCGACACTGGCGCACTTCGCAGCCCCCACAGGGAGCCGCGAGATCTCGGCTGGGTCTGTTAACCACTCCACTGCGCTTGGTCTCCCAGGAGCCCACGAGTGAGTCGACGATCGCGCACATCGCAGAGCCCCAAGGGGCAGCGAAGTCTCGGCTGGCTCTGTTTACGACTCCACTCCGCTGGGCCCCCCAGGAGCCCACACAAGTGGCGACAATGGCGCACTTCGCAACCCTCCCAAGGAGCTGCGAGATCTCGGCCCCGCCGGTCCTCCCAGAAGCCCGCGAACGCGGCGACAATGGCGCACTTCGCAGACCCCAAAGGAGCCGCGAGGTCTCGACCTGGTGTGTTTACAACTCCACTGCGCTGAGCCTCCCAACGGCCCACGAAAATGGCGACAATGGCGCACTTCGCAGCCCCCCAAGGAGCCGCGAGCTTTCGGCTGGGTCTGTGTACAAATCCACTCCGCTGGGCCTCCCAGGAGCCCACGAACGAAGCGACCATGGCGCACTTCGCAGCCTTCTCAAGGAACCGTGAAATCTCGGCTGGGTGTATCTACAACTCCCTGGAACCCGCAAAGGTGGCGACAACTGCGCAGTTCGCAGACCCCCAAGAGTAGCCGCGAGATCTCGGCTGGATCTGTTAACCACTCCAGTCCGCTGAGCCTCACGAAGCCACACGGAAGTGGCGACAATGGCGCAGTTCGCAGCCCTCCCAGGGAGCCGCGAGGTCTCGGCTGTGTTTACAATCCGCTCCGCTGGGCCTCCCAAGAGACTACGAAAGTGGCGACAATGGCGCAGTTCGGAGCACCCCAAGGGAGCTGCGAGGTTTCGGCTGGGTGATTTTACCACTCCACCCCTCTGGGCCTCCCAAGAGGCTTCGAACAAAGGCAACAATGGCGCACGCCGTAGCCCCCCAGGGTGCCGTGAAATCTCGGCTGGGTGTGTTTACAACTCCACTCCTCTGAGCCTCCAAGGAGCCAGCATAAATGGCGACAATTGCACACATCGCAGACCCCCAAAGAGCCGCGACGTCTCGACCGGGCGTGTTTACATCTCCACCCGCCGGGCCTCCCGGGAGCCCACGACAATGGCGACAATTGCGCACATCGCAACCACCCAGGGGACAGCGACGGCTGCCCTCCCAGGAGCACACGAGAGAGGCAGAGTCACCACGGGACTGCACCGCAAGCAGGACGAAGGAGAGAAGGGAGGAGAAAGAGGGAGATGAGACAGGAGGCGTAATGTAGGAGGCAGGACCTCCCCTGGGGCACGTTCTAACCCGAATTTCGAGGATAATCCAGCCGTGGGAACGAGGGCTCTCCCAGGAGGCCCACAAACGAAAGCGAGGCAAGGGTAGCCGCCCAACACTCCGACGTTTCTTTTACAACGACGCCCCCGCATACTTGGCCTTCTTCCCCCGGGACCGGTTCTTCATCCTGAGTGTTTTTCTACGGTCCCTGGGCCTGGCGAGGGCCCCCTGGAGGCGGAAAGCTGAGAAAAACCTCCCGCCTTGATCTGTGCACAACGAATGGAGGTGGGGGATGTCCTTTTCTGGTGGTTTCTCCCCCTCCAGGACGAGCAGGGGCACCCGCGTCTATCCCTCGCATGAGATCCCCCACTCCCCAAACTTGGGGGTCCCAAAACAATGTGGTGACAGACCGTGCGGTGACCTCGAACTCCCCCGAACTCACTGACCCTGGAGGGCCAAGCCGCCCGAGACCCTCTCGGAAAACGACCCAACGGCCCAAGCCATGTGGACACCCGAAATATCCACTGACTCACCACAATGGCCCTCCGCCGCATGTTTAGTTTCCGCGCGATACCTCGGGTCTCTGGCGGCCGTTCGAGACGATCTGGGCCCCCCCTGAACGCTCTCGGCGAAATGCAGCTGCTGGAGAGCATGAACACAATCCGGGGCACCCGACGACAAAGACCTAAAACCTCGAACCTCGAACCCCTGAGCCTGTCCCGGCTACGACGTCCTGATTTTTTCAGGACGGCGTCCCCGGAAGTCCCGACCCTTTCCCCGGGGCCGGTTTGTCATCCCGGGTCGTTTTTTGGACGGTCCCGGGGCCCGGCGAGGGCCCCTCGAAGCCGCAATTTGCGAAAAACCTCCGTCCTGATTTTTTCAATGCGTTGGATCTCTGGCACACGTTGCGGCCACCGCACCGCTTGGGGCCCCCCTGGCAAGTTCGAACTGCCGCTCGACTCTCCCGGGCAAGCCCCGAGGCGGTGCCGGCGGCACAGGCCGGAGCCCCCCCCCCCCCGCCTGATGGCGTCCCTCTCCTGCTCCTCGCCAGGGCGCGGGCGCAAGCCAATTGGGGTAGGGGAAGGAGGCTGCGAGACTCATGGGGAGCAGGAAATGGAGGAGAAGGAGGAGGAGGAGAAGGAGGAGGAGGAGGAGGAAAACCAGTGGAAACCCAAGTGTCGCCAACGATGTTGGAATGAGCCATCCCTTCAAGCTCTCCCTTCATACAGTGTGGGCGCGGCCGCAAGAAACCCTCGCAAGAAGCCCACCCCTGAAAACCCGCGCGCGAGGTGCACCAGAGGGGACACCGGGAGCACCAGGAACGCAACAGCTCTTTCAACTGCCGCGGGAAGTCAACGCGCAACGCGCGGAACAAAAAAACCCAGGATACCGTGACGAAAGGCATCTGGTTTCTCGATGCGCGCCCCCTCTGTAGGAGAAGGAAGCTGCTGGGCCACGGGCGAAACTCAACGTTGAACGCCGGTGGCGGGGTCGCCGCTGGTCGGCACGACGCGAAACTACCGTAGGGAACGACGCGGGACGCCCAGGGCAATATTGCGTCTCTCGGTTGTGTTGCCGTGTTGGCACAATGCACTTGCACTGGTCCCACCTCCTCAGTACCAGTAGGACAGGATCCACAATCAAATCGTTTGACAAAAAACATGGATCATATTTTCAAAGTTCTCACCTGAAACGTGTCGACCTGCGTTGATCGACCTACAAATTCCGCTCCGAATCGTGCCTCTCTCGCTGACGCTGGTCTCGCGTCGTGTGCAACGCGGACGGACTACGCGCTGTTGTTGGTGAGTCGCTACTCTGTTGCGCGCGCGTCATCCCCCCCGCGCGCGAACGCACGCCTCGCGCTTCACCCTCAGCGGAGGCGCGCGCGGTGGCAAGAGTGCGCGTGCATCTCCAGCGCGCGCCAATCCTGCTGCTCGCCATGCGCGCGAGCGCGAAGGCAACAGTGCGCGCTCGCGCGGAATCCCAGCGCGGGCGCGAGCCTTCCAGGCGCGCGGAACGCGTGGCGACAAATCGCCCGGCCAAGCCTCGTGACAAATTTGCCCCGTGGTCAACATTATCCATGAATTTGCGATGTGAATGGCGCTTCCGCAATTTCTGTAGCAAACCATGCAGAAGCTTTTTGTCGTCGCCACTTCGGGTTTTGTCGCGGCTCTGCGCCGCCGCCGGATTATGTCGTCCGCCGCCTGCTTTTTGTCGTTCGCAGATTTTCTGGTCGTTTGAATTTGTCGTCGGTCTCGTCGTCGGTTTTCGTCCTCGGCCACTGTGTTTTGTCGTCGGAGCCCTGGTCCTTGTCGTCTGTTCCCTTCGGTGCCCTTCATGGTTGGATTCAGAATTCTACGCGGACTCTTCAACGTGTTCGGGGTCCTTCGCGGTAAGGTCCATCCTCCTTACCTCCAGCGTTTCACGCGCCCCCATCGGCCCCCTGGAAACGATGACCAAGCGTTGCTCGCGGGAGATCGATTCTCACACCTCGCCCACCCCGCAGAGAGACCGCGCGCAACCGCTGAAATGGGGGCCTAACACTGAAGGCGTTTGAGACGCACGACCGGCGTCGCGTCTTCTTCCGTGACAAAGACGAACGAGCGTGCTCCAAGGATGTGTGTCGCTCGTCGGTTTGTGATCCCATGGACATGGAGAGAATGAGAATCGCTGCAACGCGCCTCGAAGGCCATCCCACCAGCGAGGCTTCCCGCGTTCCGTCTGCGTGTGGCAACTCCTCTTGAGGGGTGGGATACTCAGGATGAGCATGATAAGGGCAACACCTGTAAACACTTGATGCTCATATGATTGCCCGTGCATGTTTCTTCGCCATCTTCCCGATCAACCCCTTAACTCCGCCGAAACTGACCCTCATTCAATCGTTGCCCCTCTCGCGTGCTGACCTACGCAATGACGCATGCAATCTTTCGCCCGTGCCCGCGTGACCACGTCCCCCGTGCAAACGCAGCGCCCAGTTACGGGGTGCTCGCGCGCCGCTGTGAGACGCGCGCCCGCGTGCCCGAGCGACCCGCGCGGGGTGCCCGCTCGCGCCAGTTCCCATGCTTGGCCCAGCTCTCTTTTTACCCGCCTCGGGCTCACCCCTGCTCCCATGTCCCCTAGGATTGGCCTGCCCAGAGCGATGGCAATCTTAGAGTGCGCCCCTTGAGGGTGCGCCGCGTACCTCGCAACTTGCCGACTGTACTTCGCCTCTCCCTCCGCCCCCATCGCTGCCCCCTCCATGCCCAGCTTGTCTCGTGTTCTTTCCGGCGCCCTGTGTGCTGCGCGGCTCGCTTCGACCCTTATCCAACCCTGGATGATTCTGCCGCCGTGTCGAGAGCGTCGGATAAGACGCTAGTGCAATTTGCCCTCGGGACCTGGGAAGTCAAGAGTGCGCCGTCGCGTCGTCGGAAGAGATGTGTCTGCGCGCGCGTGCAAGACGCCCCCGCCCAAGGAAAAAAGGCGCGCGCTCCTGTCTGCGCTCCCCTCCTTGATTCATCCGGACGCAGCATAGGGCCTGCGCGGCCGCAACTTCTTCCTCGCCCACCTGAACCCGTAACCGGTGAAACCCCGATCGCGATGTAAGACGCCGCGCGCGCGGGCGGACCCGCGCTCTCCAGGCGCGCATGCCAGTGAGAAATTCAGGCGCCGCAAATTCGAGCTCGAGTAGTTCGGCCCCCCAGCTGCCCAGCCCCGTTGCGTGAGCCCCTCCTGCTGCCAGAAGGGTGGCTCGTTGTAGGCTTGAACTGGGCGCGCCGCAGATGCCCCGCGCTCTTGGGTTTTTCCACGCCGCCACGCTCTATCTAATGCCATGGTAATATTCAGGTTCTCCAGGAAGTGGATGGCGATGCCCAACTGAATTCAGGTTTCAACTTGCCAGCGCGAGTGACAGCCGCGCCGTTCCCCCCGAAGTATCTATTGAAACCGAGAGCTTGCTGGACCGCTGACGCCCCATTCCTTCTCTACAACTTGTTTGGCGGACATCTCCACTCCGAGACTCCGGGGAAAAAGAAAACGAGGTCTGATTACCGCCGTCGCGCTTCTCCACTCCGACAAGGGCTCGTTGCCGACTCTGACGGCGAAAGAGCGAACTGTTGCAACAAAAACCGTCGGCAACGATGTGGGACGCCGTGCGATGCAAGGCCGCTCACGTGGTACATCCGGCTAATATGTGCCGGGGATCTGTCGTGGGTTTCAGCCCGCGCATACCTCGTTTCCAAAATATGTCCGACCACGTTGCCATTGTTTCCCGCCCGCTGCATCCCACCAGCTCTCCCCATGAACCAGCGGGGAAGGATGGTCTCACATGGGCCGCCAACATTTTTTCCAATGTCCATTTGGTCTCGCTGAGTCTCGCCTCTGTCGTCTATGATCTTCATCGGCCGCGAGATCTCCAGCTGCAGTTGTTCCTGGCCCCCTATGAATCATGAAATGGCCCGTGCCCCACGTGGAAGGCTGAAGTTTCAGATGGCATACGCCCACGAGTGCGCGGCAGCGAATGCAGCAAGTGCGATCGCCATTGGGACCACCCGTCAAGCCCCTTTTGGATCCTCTTCGACGTCATCTGGGTGAAGCCCTGGCGACTCTTGTCAGGGCGCCTAAAAACATCATGACGTAACTTCTGGTTCGCCCACGTCCTGGAGCGGCTCAATATTTCCTGCGTTAGGTACCAACCTGCAACGTTGTTCAAAACACCTGTGATCTGAATAGAAACGCGCATCCGCTTTCGCCATCCAGTACTGCATGCTTCGTTCAATGGACCCTGTGCGATCAAACATGACGCTCAATGCCATAAGCTCCCAAACGGGTTTGATCGTCACCTCCTCCCCCTACGGGGGAACAAACGAGCGCATCAGAGGTATGATAAAGGTCAGGGTGCAGACTGTCTCACAAGATTGCGCCTTCCAAATCAGCGCTTTCTGAGATTGATCACTCGTCACCCTTTGGAACATGCTGATTGCTTCGCCTGCAGACTTTCCAATGAAGAAATACTGTCGCACCATATGCCGTGCGCCACGATATGGTCTCCATCGGGTGTGAAACCGATGTTCTGCGCCACCCAATCGCCGACAACATCGTCGAACACTGCCTCCAACATTATGTTCTGGGGTTCCTTGTCGTGCGAGAGAAACAATTGAACAACACATAACTGGCGTCTGCAATCGTGGCCGCGGTCCAGAAGACATGCAACTTGCCTAACCTTACCGCGGAGTGCTGTGGATGGATTCCGCGATGGCGCACAACCCATTTCAACTCCGCCCATTGCATTCCAAATACAAGCATTGTCACCAACAGCTCCGTAACTATGCGGGTGCACATCCCGGGTTTGATTCTGTGCGCGTGCACTTGCCCAGCTTCAAACGAACACTGGATCCGTTCAGAAGACCCTTCAGATATCACGTTTGAAAGTGGGCGACTTGGCTACGAACGGGATTCCCAGGACTTGCAGCACTCTCCACCAAGGAAACGCTCCCCCAGCGTGAGGAATAACGATCCGAAACGGACCTCGCTGCGCGCTGCGGCATGGAACCTCTGGCCCCGTCGTGTTTTGCGCCCTGACGTCTTTCAATTCGTCACCATACCTCTCCCGGCACATCTCATACGCTTCTTGGCGCCACCGTGTGCTCGTCCGCCATAAATGCGCCATGGCGTCGTTCTGCTCGTCACCGTACCTCTCCCGGCACATCTGGTACGCCTCTTGGTGCCAGTCGTCCCACGAGGAGGTAGGAGCCCCCTCCGCCCTTAGCGACAAAGATGGCCATGGGCGCGACTTCATGGGGGGCGATGAAAATGGGGAGGGGGAGCGAGGTGCCCCGTGCGGGCCCTTAGGAGCCCCTTTGGGGCCCGAAAGGGCTCAGGGGCCCTAAAGGCTCGCACTTTCGGCAGCCCACGCTGCCCCCCCCACTCATCGCCGCCCCAGTACAGGCTCGCACTTTCGGCAGCCCACGCTGCCCCCCCCACTCCTCGCCGCCCCAGTACGCGTCCTCCGACTGTGGCGCAGCGCGCGCCCTCCGGATGCTTGCCCAAGGACTGAAGCGGCTGCCCGTGCACTCGTCGGCGATGTGATCGCGGTACTTTCCGCCACTCTGACCGCCGCAGCTTTTCCTTGCGTGTGGATATCCCTCCTCCTTCCGTGCACGGCGGGCCTCCCTCACTTCTTCCAGCGTGTTCCAGGATGTCTTCAAGCGCTGATGGTACGTAGCGTGAGGCGCATTCGAAGATATAGAGGGCTCAACAGCCTCGATCGAGGAAAGATCACACGATGGCTGTACGCCCACACCCACACCAGTCCTACAGACATCATGCAAATATGTACCCGAAACGAATGCTCAACATGCTGGAGATGTCGGGCGGTTATAGATACCAGAACGGGCGATTTGTCAATCTTGATACGGGAACCGTCTTGAACATAAGTCGTGCTCAAGGGGAAAACGTCGACACAGTCAACATCGATCTGCAATGTGGTATCGGTATTTCTCTTTTTTCATGCGTCCCACTGACCAGGGTGGTGTTGAGCGCCCTAAGTCCGTGGCGGGAAAGCCCATCCATGACGAACTGTCTCCGATCGTTCCTCTTTTCCCTTCGGTGCTGCACGAAAGAACCTGTGAGAAGAGAGTGCCGCGCTGAAAGGGTAATATTAGAATCACCCCAACGACCAAGTGACGGGCTCGATCGTGGTGCCGAGGGTGTTTCCAAACCGCAATGACGTTTCCGATGTAGTGTAACGTATCGCAAACTTCACTCTCTGGCTGCTGCGTGGTGCTCCTTTCCTCCATTCCGTCATATCCCTCTTCATTCCTTCTCTCCCCTCCCCCTTCTGTCTGTGCACACCCTCCCTCCACTCGCATCCCATCGCCTTCCATCCTTCATCACTGCCTTCTCTCGCTGCTCTTCATCATAATCCCCCTTGTTCTTTCTAGATAGTAGCACTCACGGCCCAATGGTATGGTTTGCTCTCTCCTCCTTCTGTCATCAAGTCTCCCATCCACCGCAGAATCCGTATCATTTCCTTTCCCCTTTTGACTAAAGGCTCATCTTCCCCTCCCAAACAGTCCTCGGTCAATTCATCCGAATCGGAATCCACCTCCTTCAAGACGCGAAGTTCATCCGTATCTTGGCTTTGGCTGGTGTTGTTCCTGGGCGCGATGCCATGAGGGATGCATGCTACTGCTGCTGGGGCGGGGCGAGGAAAGTCTTCCCTAGGGTGGGGTGGGGGTCCATGGGGGGAGAAAGGGGGGGGTTTTGTGAGTTTGACTGGGAGGACCCTTTGAAAAGACGGGGGGGAACGTTCAAGCAACTTGCAGCACTTGGGGGCCAAATGCGCAGAAACGCTCGGACCTCCTAGCGCGCGCCCTGTGGAGGATTGCGGGGGGTGGGGCCCAGCATGCGAGATTGGACCGCGTCTCCACCGTCCACGCCTCGCTGATCGCTTGGGCACGCCGCGCTCGCGCAGCAGAGCCACGGACGCACGCATCAAGACTGGCATACACGATGCTGGCTAACACATGCTCCGTGACTGTCCGCCTCCAGAAATGAGCGCCCTTCTCCACGGCTGCCTCCCAAGCGGCTTGCACGGCCTCAGCAGCAGTGGCAGCCGCACTCACGTCAATCGTGGCATGCAGCAGCGTCCACAGTCACAAACACCAGTGTCACTAATTCGTCGGCGAGCCCAGGGGGGAAAAGAGAAGGGGCGGGCCTCCTCGGAATTTGGACGCCCGAAATGGGTACGGAACAAAAATGGGTACACTGCCCAACAACAAATGTTGTCCCAAACCAACAGCGGCCGCTGTTGGGCGGGCGGCCCTCTGTCTCGAGTGGACCCAGGCCGAGGCGGCGTGGACAGCGAATCCTGTCTAACATGAACAGGAACAGCCGCTGGGCATCGTGCCCATTCTTTCCGTACCCATTTCGGGCGTCCAGGTCGGAAGGCTGCTCCTCCTCCTCCTCCTCCTCCTCCTCCTCCCTCCTCCCTCCTCCCTCCTCCTCCTCCTCCTCCCTCCTCCTCCTCCTCCTCCTCCTCCTCCTCCTCCTCCTCCTCCTCCTCCTCCTCCTCCTCCTTCCGAGAAGTGTCCCGGGCCTCCCCCGACGGCGCAGGAGGCGCTCCTCCGCGGGATGCGCGCGCTTCTGCGGCGCCCCGCCGCCTCCCGCGGAGGCCCGCCTTCTTCAGCGGTCCCCCGGGCGCGCCGCCGACTGGCAGTGGCGCTGGGAGCAGGAGCAGTGGCAGCGCACGGGATTTAACGGGCGAAGAACGGTATAAAATAAACTTTTTCGCTGTCGGGGGCGCCTGTCCCAGGGCGGCTAGACAGTTTATACCCTTACGGTGGCACCGTAGGGGTATAAACTTTCCAGCCGCCCAGGGACAGGCGCCCCCGACAGCGAAAAAGTTTATTTTATACCGTTCTTCGCTCGCTGAGGGATGAGCGCAACAGTCGCAAATATAGTAGTGGCAAATGTCCATCACAGTATTGATTATAGCGTGGCCACCTGCCGTACATCAGAGATGCGCACACGCGCACACGACATGTTTCATCACTTGATGTGCACCAGTGCTGCATTGTTATCTTTAATGCCCCTCTGCCTTCGTTCAACGATCCTCGCTTTGTTCCGCTGGGGTGCGGTCGTGTTAGAGGCCTCTGGGTCAACCTGCGTGGACAGATGCGATCAATTCGATATGTTTTGACTCGCTACCGAGAGCCCGACAACCCAACAAAAAGACGCCTCCCGTGCAATTGACGCATTCGACAGCCTATCCTTTGACGACGGCGATCGGTCTAAGCTTGACAGCCTTCTTGGATATGCCGGCTGCGTGGCACGTGTCAGCTACTTGAATCACATCTTTGTAGCTCTCTGGCGCCTCCTCCATAACCAGCTTGGGAGAAGCCACACGGATGGATATCCCCATTTCCTCAAGGCGTCCCAACACGTCCTTGTAGTCCAAATTGTTCCTGGACTTGTTGCGGCTCAGAGCACGACCAGCTCCGTGGCAAGTGCTACCAAACGTGTTCTTCATCCCGAAGCTCGTGCCAGTCAGGACGTACGAGCACGTGCCCATCGTGCCGCCGACGATGACTGGCTGCCCAGTGAGCTGATAGTCCACTGGGATGAGCGGATGGTGTGGCGGGAATGCGCGCGTGGCTCCCTTCCTGTGCACGAGGAGCTGCTTGACGTGCCCGTCCACCATGTGCTCCTCGATCTTGGCGATGTTGTGGGACACATCGTAGATGAGGTGCATGTCCAGGTCCTCTGGGGACTGGTTGAACACCTTCGAGAACGCCTGACGCGTCAGAAACGTCATGGACGCCCGGTTCACCCAGGCGTAGTTCGAGGCCGCCGCCATCCCGGCCAGGTAGTTCTGGCCCTCGGCCGAGGTGATGCTCGGAGGCGGGCCAACCGAGACGACGGCGGCTCTCACGCCCGGCTCTGTTCCGTCCAGACTCGGTCCCGAGACCACTCCGGGGACCCGCCCCGACGCCTCTTCCGAGGCCGACCCGGCCGTGGTGACGAGACGCCTCCGGGATGCCCCTAAGCGGGGGGGGGGCGGACAAACACGCCAGTGAGGGCCGCCGCGGTCTGGACGAGCCACCCTCCGAGATGCGGGCGCACGCGAGCTGGCGGTCGTTCACCTGCCGAGGCACCAAACAATCTGCGCACACTGGGCCATCCAAACCTCTGCGCCCCGCGCCCCCGCGGTGCGCGGAGCTCTGTGCGCCACCGCCTCCTCGCGCCCACCCCCTCGGAAGAAGGGCGGCCGCTCTGGCCCAGACTGCAGCGCGCGAGGCGCGGTTCTCTTCGGCCCACCGCGGGTGACCCGGGTGCGCATCCAAAAACCGTCGGAGGTCCGCGCGGATTTCCGGGACGGATCGACCCTTGGGACCCCCTCGCCTCGGCGGGGAGCCAGCCAGGTGCGGTCCCCCTTCTGGCGCACCCCAAGCCCCAAGACCCAAGCCCCTCTGGCGCCGCCCGTGGCGCGCTCCGCGCGCCCGGGAGGGGGCCCCAGCGCCCATCGTGAAAATCCGCGCGGGCCCCCGAGAATCAGAGATTCTGCAGAGTGGTCGAGAAGGAGGGGCAGGAGCAGGAGGAGGAGGAGGAGGAGGATCAGGAGACTTTTCTTTCCGAACCTGGATCTTGTCGCGGACCATCGCCCTCTCCATCTCCACGAGGGCATCCGTAGCGACCTGGTGCCCGAGGCCGCGGCTGCCCGAGTGGATCATGACGCAGACCTGGTTGATCTGGTCGATGCCCATCTTCTTGGCGACGAATGGGTCGTAGATCTCCTCCACGACCTTCGGGCCAAACGAGAAGGGGGGACAACAAACCCCCACCTCCCCTCGCGGTGAACAAAAATCGTCACTGGATTCCGTGTGGCAATTTTCGGCCTCTGGGGGCACTCACCAGGCCCCGGGAGTATGAGAAATGACTCGGGATGCAAGTCCTGTCCTGGGGATGGGGTCCCGATCTCTGGGGGCACCACGACGTGAAGGAAAAAAAGGAGGAGGGCGAGAGGTAGGAGGAGGAGGAGGAGGAGGAGGAGGAGGAGGAGGGAGGAGTAGGAGTAGTCGTAGTAGTCGTAGTAGTAGTAGTAGTAGTAGTAGTAGTAGTAGTAGTAGTCGTAGTAGTAGTAGTAGTAGTAGCAGTAGTAGTAGTAGTAGTAGTAGTAACAATAGTAGTAGTAGTAGTAGTAGTAGTAGTAGTAGTAGTAGTAGTAGTAGTGGTAGTAGTAGTAGTAGTAGTAGTAGTAGTAAGAGTAGTAGTAGTAGTAGTAGTAGTAGTAGTAGTAGTTAGTAGTAGTAGTAGTAGTAGTAGTAGTAGTAGTAGTAGTAGTAGTAGTAGTAGTAGTTCGTAGTAGTAGTAGTAGTAGTAGTAGTAGTAGTAGTAGTAGTAGTAGTAGTCGTAGTAGTCGT
>CAUYUJ010000968.1:19832-67223 GCA_963575745.1 Prorocentrum cordatum
CCCGAGGCCAATCCCGAATACATAGATACAAGAGCCTGCGGCCCCGAAGCCCAAACCCTTCTTCAATCCCAACCCCTTGGCGCCTAAGCAGGCTGAGCAGGCCTCAAACCACAACGCCAACCAAATCACACCCGACCCGCGCTCCCCAAGCCGCAGCCCGTCGCAGCTGACACCGGCTTCGGAGGAGGAGGAGGAGGATGATGAGGAGGAGGATGAGGACGAGGAGGAGAATGAGGAGGAGGAGGAGGAGGAGGAGGAGGAGGAGGAGGAGGAGAAGGAGGAGGAGGAGGAGGAGAAGGAGGAGGAGGGGGGGGGAGGGGGAGGAGGTGGAGGATGTACGCCCTCGGAGCGACCGGCCCCCTCGTGACTCACCTGCAGCCCTGGCGCTCCCGAGGCCGCGCACGTGCCCGACGGAGGTCGCCCACGAGAGCGCCATCCCTCCGCAGAGCAACGGTCGGGCGTTGGCAGAACTGGGTTTCGAGTGGAACCTGGTTTAGTGATGTGCACCCTGGGGCGCCCCCCCCCCCGCCCCGTTCCGCGAACCGGAACTGCCGTCACCCGAAAGACACCAGTTGCGGCAAACCTGGTGGAGTGAATCTGGCCAATGGAGGGGCCCCAGGGCCCTACCACTGACCGGGTCCCCTTACCCGGGGTCCGGGCTATGCCCGAAACGGGAGACTGCCGCCTTCTGCATTCGGGATCTCTGCGTACCGCGGGGGCGCTCGTGGGCCCCCCCCGTCGTTCGTTCCCCGAGAAAGGTCGGCCCTCGGGACTCGAGGCACCGAACGGCCGTACATCCTCCACCTCCTCCCCCTCCCTCCCTCTAATCCTCCCCTGCCTCCTACTCCTCCTCCTCCTCGGTCCTCCCGTCCTCTCCTCCTCCTCCTCCTCCTCCTCCTCCTCCTCCTCCTCCTCCTCCTCTTCCCCCCTCCTCCACAATTACTCAATATGAATACTACTCTCCCTCTTCCCCTGATGACGTCCTGGGAGTGTCCGACCCCCCCCCCTGCATATGGTTTTTTTACACAAGAGGTTTCCCCAGAGTTGGGTTTTCGCCTGCATTTTACCTAACAGCGAAGACTGATAGGTTTCTAGTGGGGTCAAAAGAGAGCATCATGACTCCCCAAGGGGGTCTGGGCAGATGCCGGACGGGTGCCGCGGGAATCCGGGGACTCCTCTTTTAGCCAACAGTAACGCACTTCGTGGTCTTCGAGTTCCCAGAACTCCATTCCTGGGCATGATTTTGAATGCCCGGAGCCAGCTGTAGGCCACTTCGTGTTCTTCGAATTCCCAGAACTCCATTCCTGGGCATGATTTTGAATGCCCGGAGCCAACTGTAGGCCACTTCGTGTTCTTCGAGTTCCCAGAACTCCTTTCCTGGGCATGATTTTGAATGCCCGGAGCCAACTGTAGGCCACTTCGTGGTCTTCGATTTCCCAGAACTCCATTCCTGGGCATGATTTTGAATGCCCGGAGCCAACTGTAGGCCACTTCGTTGGGGCGGTGAGAAATGGGGGGCTAATAAGTGGGGGGGCCCGGGGCCAAATTTGAATGCGAGGCAGCGCTGATGCTGAGGCTGAGGTCAGGCTGATGCAGGCCAGGCCAGAGCTGAAGCTGAGGCTGATGCAGGCTGAGGCTGAGGCATGCTGAGGTGAGGCTGAGCTGACTAGGGCTGAGGCTGAGGCTGAAGCAGCTGAGGCTGAGCGTTAGGCGAGGCAGGCTGAGGCTGAGCCTGAGGAGGCTGATGCCTGAGGCAGGCTGATGCTGAGGGTGAGGCAGGCTGAGGATGAGGCAGGCTGAGGCTGAGGCCGAGGCTGAAGGCAGACTGAGGCTGAGGCTGAAGCAGGCTGAGGCTGAGGCTGAGGCAGCCTGAGGCTGAGGCTGAGGCAGGCTGATGCTGAGGCAGGCTGAGGCTGAGGCTGAGGCTGAGGCATGCTGAGGCTGAGGCAGGCTGAGGCTGAGGCCGAGGCTGAAGGCAGACTGAGGCTGAGGCTGAAGCAGGCTGAGGCTGAGGCTGAGGCAGGCTGAGGCTGAGCCTGAGGCAGGCTGATGCTGAGGCAGGCTGAGGCTGAGGCTGAGGCTGATGCAGGCTGAGGCTGAGGCAGGCTGAGGCTGAGGCCGAGGCCGAAGGCAGACTGAGGCTGAGGCTTAAGCAGGCTGAGGCTGAGGCTGAGGCAGGCTGAGGCTGAGGCAGGCTGAGGCTGAGGCTGAGGCAGGCTGAGGCTGAGGCTGAGGCAGGCTGAGGCTGAGGCAGGCTGAGGCTGAGGCTGAGGCTGAGGCAGGCTCAGGCTGAGGCAGGCTGAGGCTGAGGCCGAGGCTGCAGGCAGGCTGAGGCTGAGGCTGAAGCAGGCTGAGGCTGAGGCTGAGGCAGGCTGAGGCTGAGGCTGAGGCAGGCTGATGCTGAGGCAGGCTGAGGCTGAGGCTGAGGCTGAGGCAGGCTGATGCTGAGGCAGGCTGAGGCTGAGGCTGAGGCTGAAGGCAGACTGAGGCTGAGGCAGGCTGAGGCAGTCGCTGAGGCAGGCTGATGCTGAGGCAGGCTGAGGCTGAGGCTGAGGCTGAGGCGGATGCAGGCTGATGCTGAGGCAGGCTGAGGCACAGAGGCTGAGGCTGAAGGCAGACTGAGGCTGAGGCTGAAGCAGGCTGAGGCTGAGGCAGGCTGAGGCTGAGGCCGAGGCTGAAGGCAGACTGAGGCTGAGGCTGAAGCAGGCTGAGGCTGAGGCAGAGGCAGGCTGAGGCTGAGGCTGTGACTGCGACTGCCGTTGCCCACTTGCGTATGTCATCGCGAATGCGACTACGACTGCGGAACAGGCAGAATTCTACAAGATTCTCTATTGAATCTTAAGGGGAATGCTTGCAAATATGCTCTACACATCGCGTTAGGTGCTTTGGCCGGGATAGCTTTTTCAAAATGTGCCTATTTTGTTTTTTTTTTTTTTTCTTTTTTTTCCTCTCGCCGAGGCGCCGGCCTCATGTTCGGGCCCCGCTCGTTCCGAATCGTGCTCCCGCTGCAGCGCTGGCCTCATTTCCGTGCTTCCGCTCGTTCCGAATCGTGCTCCCGCTGCAGCGCTGGCCTCATTTCCACGCTTCCGCTCGTTTCGACTCGTGCTCCCGCTGCAGCGCTGGCGTCATTTCCCGTGCCATGCCACGGCATGCAATGCAATGCTCGGTTGATACTACGCTTTGCGGTGCTCTTCTACGCCATGCCATGCCGTGCTCTACAATGCATCGCGTACCCTTTCGGGATCATTGCCCTGCTCGACATCCGACTGTGCGAGTAGAGAGGGGATCTACGCCATGGTAAGGGATGGGAGGGAAGGGTAGGATGTCAGATATCAGATATACGCGAGAAGACACCTAGCTAGACCACCCCCCTCCTCCTCCTCCTCCTCCTCCTCCTCCTCCTCCTCCTCCTCCTCCTCCTCCTCCTCCTCCTCCTCCCCCTCCCCCTCCCTCCTCCTCCTCAAGGCACCGGACTGAGGGGTGCGCGCTCCGGGAGCCTCGAACCCTTGCAAATTCTAATGGACGTACCCTCCGGAGGCCACCAACCCTGATGAACTATTGTAGACGCGCGCAATCAGCCAACCAGCAAACAGACCAGATCAGTTAAAATACATATTCAGACAACAAGCTAATCAGCCGAGTTGCTAGCCAGCCAGCCGACAAGAGGGCCAACCCACCTGCCAACCAAGCGTGGCCATGCAAGCAATCTGAGGGGGGGGCTGGCAACAGAAGGCGAAGCTCTTCAGATAGTGCCACGAAGGAAACGAGGCCTGCATCGTGTCGCGTCGTGTCGTGCCACGAAGGAAACGACCCCGGGGCCTTCCCGCAGGACCAGCTCGTCGTGAGTCGTTTTTGGACGGTCCCCTGGCTCGCGGAGGGCCCTGGGAGCCCGAAAACGGCGCAGAGCCTCGGGACCCGTTGCCCTCCGGACCCGCCTGCTTCGTGGCGACGAGGGCGGGAGACCCTGCAGCCAAAGCCCCCCCCCCCCACACAAGCATGGGCGGACCGAGCCAGAACCGGCGGCGCGCCCAGGGGGAAGTGTACGGGACGTGAAAACGATCACAGCCGCTGCCTTTCTGTTGTTGCCGCCTTCCAGCCAGCAGAAGCAACGCCGTGGTTGTGGTCATTTTCATTAAGCTCGCGGCACCAGGGAAATTACCACAACCAATGCTTCTTTTTCGGCCGGCTGGAAGGCGGCGCAAACAAGAAGCAGTGGCTGTGGTCATTTTCCCGTCCCGCAAAGTGAGAGGGGGCAGGCCTTCTCAGACGGCGGCGGGGCTTCTCAGAAGCCCTCCGGCCTTCTCTCAGAAACCGTCTCTGCGTTCGGAGGGGGCGCAGCAAGACCCTCAAAAGGTCAGAGGCCTTCTGAGCCTTCTGAGAAGGCCCCGCCCCTGCTGCCTTCCCCCCTGGGCTTGCCGCCGACAGACGCCGAGGAAAGCGCCGTGCACGGGGCGGACCGGCGGCTCCCTCGTCGGCGTTGACCTGCGTGCAGCCCCAGGCTGGCGCACCGCGAAGGCCCTCCCGGATGCCCAGTGGTCCAGCTTCGGCTCCAGGGCCCACCCTGTGAGGCGAGGCGCGGCCCGACTTGCGATGCCATCAGGAAGCGGCGCCCGAACCCTCCCGCCACCAACCGTCGATGTTCCTGGATCGACGGGAGGCGGGGGTCGGGTTCGCATCTCGCCACGTGTTCGACGAGTTCCGAACCCTGCCCCTGCCGCACATCGAGTTGCCTCAATCGTCGATCGGCCAGGGCAGGGTCCAGACGTCGCCGCCGAACCTTCACGCTGGGGGGCTGGGAAGTGACTGGCGCGTCTCACCGACACGCTGAGGCACGTGTCCCAGGTCCTTCCTGGGCAGCGTGGCACTAATGTTTCGTCGGGCATGTCTTCCTACAGGCGGATTTTGGGAGAACAAAAGTCCATCGTCGAAGCATACTCAGAAATAGTTAATAGAGCACGAGCAAGTCGCCATCCGACTGTTTTTAGACTATTCTTGAACACTCCTCCTTTGGATGGGCATGCCCGACTTAACACGAATGCAGAACGAAATAATCACCCTGTCAAACAGAAACGCCTCACCAGAGCGACAGGTCAGGGAGGAAGCCAACAGGAGCGGGTCATCGGGGTTCAGGTCAGTCACCTGACGGCAATTTCGGTGGCAACTCATTGGAGCCTCTGGTACCATCTTGTCGGCTCTTGCGAATCGACGCTAATCGACGCCAGTCGACGCTAGCCGACGCTAAACGACGCCAATCGACACTAAATCGGCGCTGGCTCATGACTCCCAGGCGCTGCTCGACGCTAGTCGACGCTGAAGACGGAATTGAGAGGTTACACCAGGCTTAAGTCGGGCCTATCCCTCTACAGCGGAACTATTCAAAAATAGTAGCAAAAATAGTCAGGGGACAACTTTTTTTGGTCTGTTCTTTGACTATTTGGGAATCCTTTGGGGGTATTTGTAAGTTTTCGCCCAAAATCCACCCGTTGTGGGACAAGCCCGACCTAACACCAGGCTCCCATGACTTGCTACCGAGCGATCGACAGGTCAGGGACGCAGCCAGCAGGAACTGGCGAGCGGGGCCCGGGCCGGCCGTCCCGACGGCGCGGACGGGAGGCGCTTGCAGCCTCCTCCACCCTTCGCTCGCCCCTCCGCCTGCCCTGCCATCCCCTCTCAGGTCGGGCCTGTCCCCCTACAGGGGGATTTTGGGCGAAAACTTGAAAACACCTCCAAAAATACCCCCAAAGAGTCAAACATGGAGGATGACGATTAATAAATGACCGGGGGTCGTGTTCACGCGGCGGCGCCTGGGATGACGATTAGAAAAAACCGGCCGCGGGCTGGAAAACTATCTTTTTTAATTGTTCTCCTCCAGTCCGAAAATTATGCAGACATAGCAGAAACCTATTTTTTCAAACGTTCTCTCCCATCTTTTTATCAATCGTCATCCCGCTAGTCAAACAAAACCTGTACCCATATTATTCTTTTGACCATTTTTGAATCTTTCCGCTGTGGAGGGACAGGCCCGACTGAAACCGAGCAAAAGTACACTGAACACATGAGAACACTAACGGGCGGACTCTTCCGTACATTCATCCAGCATCCTCCTCCTCGTTCCTTCGCCATCGTCGTCGTCGTCTCCGTCGCCGGCGCATTCGTCTTCGTCGACTGAATAGCCGATCCACCTCCTCCCCGAGGGGGCAGCAGCCGAGCTCCTGGTCGAGGATCGAACGTACGGGACCAGGCGCTCCACCTCCCGCTCCTCTCGGCAGGGCCGCGGGGGGGGGGCCCCCCTCCGACGGGCTGCGCGCGTGCCGGAGGAGGAGGAGGAGGAGGAGGAGGAGGAGGAGGAGGAGGAGGAGGAGGAGGAGGAGGAGGAGGAGGAGGAGGAGGAGAGGAGGAGAGGAGGAGGAGGAGGAGGAGGAGGAGGAGGAGGAGGAGGAGGAGGAGGAGGAGGAGGAGGAGGAGGACGAGGCGCCGTGGGGGAGCGGGGCCCCGGGAGTGGCAGGGTGCCGGTGGCCAGGGAGTCTAAGGCGGGGATCGTGTCGTGCCGACCCCGGCGTTGGTTCCTGGCACCGCGGGGATCGTTCAGCCTTGAACGATCGGCCGTCTCCGAACCGTCCGATCGTTCAACATCGACCGATTCTGGGTCGCCGGCGGCGGGGTCGCCGCCGCCGCCGCAGGGGTCCCTCCTCCTCCTCCTGTCTCTTCCCCTTCCTCGCCCCAGTGTTCCCCAGAGGGGTTCCACAGCGGCTGGGGAAACACATACACTAGGAGCTCGACCACAAGAAACCTCCCACAAGAAGCTCAACCTCGATACCCCAGAACGTCCATTGATTTTTGGTGTGAGGAAGTCGCGCTTCCATAGCAAAGACAGCTAAACCCAGGACACCCAGGGCACCCTGGAGCCAGGCAGGGTGTTTCTTGGCATGGGCTTCCACTGTCCAATAGGTTGACTAGACTTCGGCACAACGTTTGGCCGCAAAGGCGTTCTCCGATGGGGAGGGGCGAGGAGGAGGGGAGAAAGGAGAGGAGAGAGGGAGGAGGAGGGAGGGGAGGAGGAGGAGGAGGAGGAGGAGGAGGAGGAGGAGGAGGAGGGGAGGAGGAGGAGGCGGAGGAGGAGGAGGAGGAGGAGGAGGAGGAGGAGGAGGAGGAGGAGGAGGAGGAGGAGGAGGAGGAGGACGACGAGGCGCCGTGGGGGAGCGGGGCCCCGGGAGTGGCAGGGTGCCGGTGGCCAGGGAGTCTAAGGCGGGGATCGTGTCGTGCCGACCCTGGCGTTGGTTCCTGGCACCGCGGGGATCGTTCAGCCTTGAACGATCGGCCGTCTCCGAACCGTCCGATCGTTCAACATCGACCGATTCTGGGTCGCCGGCGGCGGGGTCGCCGCCGCCGCAGGGGTCCCTCCTCCTCCTCCTGTCTCTTCCCCTTCCTCGCCCCAGTGTTCCCCAGAGGGGTTCCACAGCGGCTGGGGGAACACATACACTAGGAACTCGACCACAAGAAACCTCCCACAAGAAGCTCAACCTCGATACCCCAGAACGTCCATTGATTTTTGGTGTGAGGAAGTCGCGCTTCCATAGCAAAGACAGCTAAACCCAGGACACCCAGGGCACCCTGGAGCCAGGCAGGGTGTTTCTTGGCATGGGCTTCCACTGTCCAATAGGTTGACTAGACTTCGGCACAACGTTTGGCCGCAAAGGCGTTCTCCGATGGGGAGGGGCGAGGAGGAGGGGAGAAAGGAGAGGAGGAGGAGGAGGAGGAGGAGGAGGAGGAGGAGGAGGAGGAGGAGGAGGAGGAGGAGGAGGAGGAGGAGGAGGAGGAGGAGCAATGGAGCAATGGCCGAGGGCGCAGAAGGGGATCCCGACTGAGCCTCGGAGGAAGCGCCGATGGGCGCGGACGAGCGCCCGAACTGCTGGCCACAGCTAGTCCGAGTCACCAGACTCGGGCAGTGGCTGCAGCACGGGGGCCGAGGGGGAGAGGGGAGCCGAAGGCGCGGGCCTGCTCAGCGCCGCAGCATCGGCTCGCGGCACAGGGCTCCGACCCTCCTCCTCCTCGACCCCACGAGCGACCCCGACCCCCCCATCCGCCACCCCCGTCCCGACGACAGTGAGCGTCTGCACGGCGGCCTCAGGGGCAATCGGGGCCAGCATCAGCGGGCCGAGCGCCTCCCCCGTCTTGGGGTGGCGGCCGCGCTGGGCGTGCTGCAACATTCGCTGGACTCTCTCACTTCGCGCACCACCCCCACCCGCTCCCGACCGAACTCCATCCTCCCTGACGATGCACGCGCGCTTGAGGCCCACAGAAAACCTCTGCGGGCGCACGGCGTGGGCCCCGCAGCGCGTGCAAATCAGCACACGGTCGCATTCCTGGACCAGGTGTCCAGGACCAACGTCCTGGGGATCACACAGGCGGGAGGAGAGGGACTTCAGGGAGGACGGGGTCGAGGCCTGGCGCCAACAAGCAGTGCACCCGATCGCGCCAGCAGGAAACAGGGCGAACGCGTGGGTGGTGGGCTTGCGCTGGCGGGGGGCTTTATGGGGCAGGCGGTAGCGGCCGATGGACGACGGGCGATGCCATCATGGCCACTCTGTGGGCGGCAAAAGCGAGACATCTCATCCGCTGTTTCGCCTGCTCCATTACAAACTTATGCGCACGAATGACCGAGGAAGATCCAGACAGATCGAGCGCGGCCATCTTCGCGAAACAGTCAGCCCACATGTTACCGAACAAATTCTCGAGGGGCTCTCCCGAGGAAGTGCACGACGCAATGCCTTCATCCACGGACCTGTGAGCACGAGTCCAGGAGAAACGGGGCAAACGATCTAAATCTCTTTCAAACAGAGCGTGCAACTGCCTCCAGACACTCGCATGGGGAGCTGTCGGCCGAGCATGCCTGCCAAACCAAAGCTCCCCCTCCTGCGCCAGAGCCAGGTGATCGGTGACAAACTCAGACGGCCTGGACGCCAATTCGAGACCTCGGAGGGCGGCGACCCTTTCGGCCCTGGGAACGGTTTGAATCGGGCCTCCGAGGCCACCAAAAACAGCCTTGAACGGCAAAAAATTTGGCGTGAGGGCCACGACCGCCCAGCCACACCGCCTAGCCTCGGGGAAATCGCTATCAAAACAAGACCCGTCGCCAAAAACTTTAGACGGCCACGGCACATCGCGGGCGCCCCACTCTCGAACAGGCAGCATGCTGGGCTCAGGGGGCCGAAACTCAGGGCGCATCGGCAACGCGTAGAGCAGGTCGACAGCGGTGAAGTCCCACTCCGCACCAGCGCCCGTCTGGCCCTGCTCCCAAATGTCCTTCCTGACCTGCAGCACGTCCTCGGGGTACGGGCCCTGCTCCTCCCCCTCCTGCGCCTCGTGCACGGTGCAGTAGAACATCTCGTGCTCGAGGTCGGCAGGCGCGTGACCACAGAACTCACAAACTGCATTGTCCGTGTAACCTGCCTCGCGCCGACGGGCGGGCGTCCACATGCCGTCAGACTGACGCTTTGCCAAAGCACCACGCAGCCCGCTGGACAGCCTCTGCAGGTGACCCTGACGAAGGGATCGCATCCAGATATGCCTTCGGCTTCCGTCTGGCCGCCGAGCAGGGGCTCCAGGCAGATGGTCCAAAATACGATGGCTCTGCCAGCGCTCCAGGCTCAGGTACATGTAGTGCTGGACCTCGCTGGGACAGACCCTCAGCAGGTCGATGCCGACACCCGCGTCGTCCACGAGGACCGTGGCACTGGCCATGTCCCACCCAACTCTGCGCAGAGTGAGCCAGAGCGCAGAGATGGGACCCCTAGCACTGGCCCAAGTGACAGCACCGCGAGCATCCTCGAACTGGTCTCTCAGCGCCATCCAGGCCCTCTGCAGCTTGGCGAGAGAGCCGCGCGCGGCCCACACCCACACCGTGTACTGCTGCAGCAGGCTGCAGGTGGCGTGGTAGATCGGGTCGAAACTGCGCTGCTTCTGAACTGCTAGGTACAGTGTGAGGGGGCCGCTGCCACTGAAGCCACAAAAACTGCCTGCCAAGCTGCGCATCTGCTTCAGCTCGCCGTCGTTGATGCCGCTGACAGCCGCGCCGTGGCCGACCGACGGCAGCACGCCGGTGGTCCAGAGGCGCGCCGAGCGCCAGCGCCCAGCCCCCTTCTGCAACGCCTTCAGCCGAGGGCGACGAGCATCCATCTTCTTGAGGCGATCCTTCTGGACACTGCGCACAGCAGCGCAGGCCGCGAGGTCGTGGCCCAGGTAGCGCATGTGACGTTTGCCACCAATCTTGAGCAACTTGGCATACTGCCTGAAGTGATACTTGGACACGGCCAAGTGCCCCGATTTGTCCAACTGCAGGACCAGGCCGAGGGGTTTGACCGCCTCGCAGAACACTTTCGTGGCAGTCGCAAGCGTGCGGGCACCACGGGCATCGGCACCAGTCCACGACAAAGCCACGTCGTCCACCAGGTCACGTGGACGAACCTCAGGAGCGATTCGAGCAGTCATGCGTAAAGTACGCGTCAGTAGCACCATCAGCAGCGTAGTGGCATGAGTGCACCCCGCCAGGATGCCCTGGTACGCACGCTTCGCCTCCGAGAAGGAGTTGTACGCAAAACTCGTGCGCTCCTGCTGGTAGAGCAGCACGAGCATGTACGCGAGCCTCATGGGAAACAGATTGGCCCTGCACTCGTCCAGCAGCGCCTGGTGACGCACCAACTCGTAGCACTTGAGCATGTCGAGCAGCACGATCAGGGCGTGGTCGCCCGTGAGGTGGGCCGTCTCCTTCTCGAGGGCCAGATCGAAGGCAGCGTCGGAGGAGGATCTGCCTCCCGTGTGCCCCCAGAACTCCTCGCTGGCGTTGTTCGCTTCCCACTGGGCAGAGACAGGCCGACGGGCCCTCCCCCACGCCCGAACGAGCGTGTTGAGGAGAGCGATCAGGCGCTCCCCCCCTCCTGGTTTGGGAAGTCGAACGAGCTTCGTCATGAGCCGAGCCTTGGGCCAGATGAGCAGCTGCTCGCAACGACAGAAGACGGCGGCCATCGCATCCAGGGCTGCGTCGGACAGGTGGTCCAACGCCCGTGGGGCAATCCTGGCCTGCCCCGTACCCGTTGTCCAGCTGAAGGCGCGAACCGCACGGCGTGCGTCCCTGCCGCTGAGAGGTGGCAGCTGGTCCCACACCTGGTGGTCGCTGGGCAAATCAATCACCCCAGTACTGGTTCCAGTGCTGCACCTTGCGATCGGCCAGCTGGTACGCGTGCTGGACACCTGCGCCGTAGTCGATCACCTCCTGGAGCGCCAGTGGCTTGGAAAACTTGTGAGCGCGACTAGCGCCGCCTTCGAACGACGCCTCGGCCCACGCCTGCCAACTGGCGGCTACCTTACTCTCATGCGCCCGCTGCTTGCCCTCTGCCTTGACAATGATGCGCTCGATTTGCTGGTCGAAATCCTCCCGCGCGAAAGCCAGGGGCCCAAGCACAAAAAGATCGACAGCCGCCTTATCAAGATGTGGCCAAACATCGGAGCGAGCAGCAATCCTTTTCAAAAAATATTGGAACTCCAAAATGTGCCTCGCGGTCTTGTCGCACAGCTTGCTGCAGTAGACCCTCGGACGGGGGCGTGCTCCAGCCGCTGCCGCCACCGCGCAACAGGACGCAGCCGCAGACGACGCACCCGTAGCCGAGGAAGTCGATGGCGATGGTGCCTCCGTCCCTGAGCAGTTCAGCCCTGGCAACAAGAGAGCAGGAGGGTCGGACAGCTTCGTGATGAACGATGCGAGAGCAGTGCGGACACGTCGGAACTGCCGCGCCCAACGCGCTGCAGCAAGCCAAGCTGCCACGTCGGGCGCCTTTCTCTTCCAAGACTGCCTCTCGTCAGGGTCGAACCTGGCCCACTCGAACGTAGGTGGCGCAGGCTTGGACGTGAACTTTGACACCTGCGGTCCGACGACATCGCAGCGGCCCTGCAGCTCGAACTCGATGCCCAGCAGCAGCTGGCCCCACACGTCGGCCATCTGCTCCGAGGAGGTCACCTGCCTGATCTGATTCAGCAGCGGGTCCCAGTCTGGCGGCGGCCTGGCGCAGCCGACCTTCGGCGCCTTGGTGAAACCCTTGGCCTGCGCCAGCTGCCGAGTCCACATCACCTGCGGCTGGGCTGCCAACCTGAGCGTGACGGGCAGGTGCGGCCAAGTATCTGCCTCACCGACTGCTGCATGGCTTATCCTCGGCATGACCTGGCAGGCCACGAAGAAGAAGTCGATCGTGCGCCCAGGGTGGGCCTGCAGGCAAGTCGGCACCGATGGCACAACCGCAACGCCATTGACCGAGTGCAGCCACGACAGCGAGCCCAACTGCTTGAGCTCCATATTGAAATCTCCTCCCACGATCCACGGCATCTGCAAAGTGTCGAGCACCTTCAGATACTGATACAACTTGAACAGGATGGCCAGGTTCTCTGGCGACAGCTGCTCGTCAACCCGCATATACAGAGAAATCATGACGAAGCCTCGCTTGCCACCGCAGTTGACGTGCGCCGCCACCATGCGCCCTGGCTCCAACGTTGGCCCTTCTAGCGCAGGGGGCCCTGTGATGAGCGCGCGCTTGGGCACCAACACCGCCACGCCGCCCTGACTGCCAGTGCCCTGTCCAGGTAGCGCAGCCTCCCAGACACCGTGGTAGCCCTCGGCGAGCGCGTCCCGCTGGGCCTTGGCCAGGGCCCCTGGCAGCGCATGGTGCTCCTGCACGGCGACGCACATGCTTGAACAATTCGCCAGGTAGTCAACCGTGGGGCCGCCTGACGAGACATTGATAGTGGTGACACCGATAGACTCAGCCATTGCGATGGGCACGAGACACAGCCACAGCAGAACACGAAAGGGCGCCAGGGCATCAGCAGGCAGCGACCGCCTTGTGCCGCTTGCGCCCGAGCTTAGCCATGATCTCCTCGATCCTGCGCTTGTCGCCTCCTGCACTGACGATCTCATCGACGAACTCGGCGCTGTCGGCCTCGTCCTGCTCCATCGCGTCACACTCCGAAGGCGGGCTGCCGCCAGGCGCCCGCTGGTCCTCAGCAGCGGCGACAGCAGCCGCAGCGGCTTCGGCCCTCTCCCGCTGCTGCTTGACCTTGGCCTCCTCGCTGAGCAGCTTGAGGCGCTCCAGGTCCTCCTTGAGGCGCTCCGACAACCCATGCTCGGCGCCGAGGAAGTTGAGCACCTGGTCGAGCCCCGCCAACGTTTGGCCGAGCCCGACGATCGGCTCATCCAGCGGCCCCTTGCCGTGCTCAGGCTGGGGGGGCAGCGGGGCCTGGCTCTGGAGCTGCCGCTGCTGCTCCTGCAACTCCAGCATCTGGGTGTCGAGCGACGCCAACTGCTGCTGCGCCGCCTGCTCCTGCTCATGCAGCAACGCCAGCTTCTCGCGGATCCCCACGAGGCGCCGCTGCTGGTCCTCCTGCAACTTCTGCTGCCTGCTGATCTGGGCTCCGAGGTCACGTAGCCTCTGGCCCAAGGGGCGCGCCGCCGCCAGCTTCGCCTTGAGCTCAGATTGCTCCTTGACGAACGCCTCCTTTGCACGAGCGAGGTGAGGATCGGCACTGCCCTCGACCGTCTTGAGCAGCTCGCCCAACTCCCGCAGCCTCTGCTTGTCCTTGTCGGATCCGCTGAGCTCCTCCTCGGCCTCCACGGGCGGGGCCTCCGCACGCTTGAGCTTCGCATTGGCGGCCGCCAGCTCCTGCTTGAGCTTCTGGACCTGCACCGAGTCCGCCCATGCAGAGAAGGACCTCCCTGGCCTGCGAAGCGACGGCAGCGGCGGCTCGCGATACTCCTTGAAGCAAAGCCCCTTGCCCAACTTGCACTTGGCGCAGGATGTGGCGTCGGCGAAGTTGAACCAGGGAAGGCCCTTGGGCCCGACGCAGCTCTTGCAGTACCATTGCCGCTTGCTCTGCTCCGAACGGTAGTGCTGTGGCGCCATCCAGCAGGCTGGCCTCGCAGGCACCGAGAGCAGGCCGCCGAAGCAGCGCAGGCTGGGCAGCAAGGCTGAAAGTGGGTGCCCAACTCCCACAGTGTAGGCGAACGGTGGTCTGGCCGCGGACTAGCGGTATCCGTGTGGTCCCCTGGGGCACCAATCATCTTGAGCCAAAATGGCTACGGTCGGAAGAGGAGGAGGAGGAGGAGGAGGAGGAGGAGGAGGAGGAGGAGGAGGAGGAGGAGGAGGAGGAGGAGGAGGAGGAGGAGGACGAGGCGCCGTGGGGGAGCGGGGCCCCGGGAGTGGCAGGGTGCCGGTGGCCAGGGAGTCTAAGGCGGGGATCGTGTCGTGCCGACCCCGGCGTTGGTTCCTGGCACCGCGGGGATCGTTCAGCCTTGAACGATCGGCCGTCTCCGAACCGTCCGATCGTTCAACATCGACCGATTCTGGGTCGCCGGCGGCGGGGTCGCCGCCGCCGCCGCAGGGGTCCCTCCTCCTCCTCCTCCTCCTGTCTCTTCCCCTTCCTCGCCCCAGTGTTCCCCAGAGGGGTTCCACAGCGGCTGGGGGAACACATACACTAGGAGCTCGACCACAAGAAACCTCCCACAAGAAGCTCAACCTCGATACCCCAGAACGTCCATTGATTTTTGGTGTGAGGAAGTCGCGCTTCCATAGCAAAGACAGCTAAACCCAGGACGCCCAGGGCACCCTGGAGCCAGGCAGGGTGTCTCTTGGCATGGGCTTCCACTGTCCAATAGGTTGACTAGACTTCGGCACAACGTTTGGCCGCAAAGGCGTTCTCCGATGGGGAGGGGCGAGGAGGAGGGGAGAAAGGAGAGGAGGAGGAGGAGGAGGAGGAGGAGGAGGAGGAGGAGGAGGAGGAGGAGGGAGGAGGAGGAGGAGGAGGAGGAGGAGGACGAGGCGCCGTGGGGGAGCGGGGCCCCGGGAGTGGCAGGGTGCCGGTGACCAGGGAGTCTAAGGCGGGGATCGTGTCGTGCCGACCCCGGCGTTGGTTCCTGGCACCGCGGGGATCGTTCAGCCGTCTCCGAACCGTCCGATCGTTCAACATCGACCGATTCTGGGTCGCCGGCGGCGGGGTCGCCGCCGCCGCCGCAGGGGTCCCTCCTCCTCCTCCTGTCTCTTCCCCTTCCTCACCCCAGTGTTCCCCAGAGGGGTTCCACAGCGGCTGGGGGAACACATACACTAGGAGCTCGACCACAAGAAACCTCCCACAAGAAGCTCAACCTCGATACCCCAGAACGTCCATTGATTTTTGGTGCGAGGAAGTCGCGCTTCCATAGCAAAGACAGTTAAACCCAGGACACCCAGGGCACCCTGGAGCCAGGCAGGGTGTTTCTTGGCATGGGCTTCCACTGTCCAATAGGTTGACTAGACTTCGGCACAGCGTTTGGCCGCAAAGGCGTTCTCCGATGGGGAGGGGCGAGGAGGAGGGGAGAAGGGAGAAGAGGAGGAGGAGGATGAGGAGGATGAGGAGGATGATGATGATGATGATGATGATGATGAGGAGGAGGAGGAGGAGGAGGAGGAGGAGGAGGAGGAGGCGCCGTGGGGGAGCGGGGCCCGGGGAGTGGCAGGGTGCCGGTGGCCAGGGAGTCTAAGGCGGGGATCGTGCCGTGCCGACCCCGGCGTTGGTTCCTGGCACCGCGGGGATCGTTCAACCTTGAACGATCGGCCGTCTCCGAACCGTCCGATCGTTCAACATCGACCGATTCTGGGTCGCTGGCGGCGAGGTCGCCGCCGCCGCCGCAGGGGTCCCTCCTCCTCCTCCTGTCTCTTCCCCTTCCTCGCCCCAGTGTTCCCCAGAGGGGTTCCACAGCGGCTGGGGGAACACATACACTAGGAGCTCGACCACAAGAAACCTCCCACAAGAAGCTCAACCTCGATACCCCAGAACGTCCATTGATTTTTGGTGTGAGGAAGTCGCGCTTCCATAGCAAAGACAGCTAAACCCAGGACACCCAGGGCACCCTGGAGCCAGGCAGGGTGTTTCTTGGCATGGGCTTCCACTGTCCAATAGGTTGACTAGGATTTCGGCACAACGTTTGGCCGCAAAGGCGTTCTCCGATGGGGAGGGGCGAGGAGGAGGGGAGAAAGGAGAGGAGGAGGAGGAGGAGGAGGAGGAGGAGGAGGAGGAGGAGGAGGAGGAGGAGGAGGAGGAGGAGGAGGAGGAGGAGGAGGAGGAGGAGTCGGAGGAGGAGGAGGAGGAGGAGGAGGAGGAGGAGGTGGAGGAGGAGGAGGAGGAGGAGGAGGAGGAGGCGCCGTGGGGGAGCGGGGCCCGGGGAGTGGCAGGGTGCTGGTGGCCAAGGAGTCTAAGGCGGGGATCGTGCCGTGCCGACCCCGGCGTTGGTTCCTGGCACCGCGGGGATCGTTCAACCTTGAACGATCGGCCGTCTCCGAACCGTCCGATCGTTCAACATCGACCGATTCTGGGTCGCTGGCGGCGAGGTCGCCGCCGCCGCCGCAGGGGTCCCTCCTCCTCCTCCTGTCTCTTCCCCTTCCTCGCCCCAGTGTTCCCCAGAGGGGTTCCACAGCGGCTGGGGGAACACATACACTAGGAGCTCGACCACAAGAAATCTCCCACAAGAAGCTCAACCTCGATACCCCAGAACGTCCATTGATTTTTGGTGCGAGGAAGTCGCGCTTCCATAGCAAAGACAGCAAAACCCAGGACTCCCAGGGCACCCTGGAGCCAGGCAGGGTGTTTCTTGGCATGGGCTTCCACTGTCCAATAGGTTGACTAGGATTTCGGCACAACATTTGGCCGCAAAGGCGTTCTCCGATGGGGAGAGGCGAGGAGGAGGGGAGAAGGGAGCGAAGGAGGAGGAGGAGGAGGAGGAGGAGGAGGAGGAGGAGGAAGAGGAGGACCTGAGGAGGAGGCGGAGGAGGAATATGAGGAGGTGGAGGAGGAGGAGGTGGAGGATGTGGAGGAGGAGGAGGGGAGGAGGAGGAGGAGGTGGAGGAGGTGGGAGTAGGAGTAGAGTAGGAGGTAGGAGTAGTAGTAGTAGTTAGTAGTAGTAGTAGTAGTACGTCGTAGTAGTAGTAGTAGTAGTAGTTGTAGTTGGTTGTTTAGTAGTTGTAGTAGTCGTAGTAGTAGTAGTGGTTAGTAAGTAGTAGTAGTAGTAGTTGTAGGTTAGTAGTAGTTAGTAGTAGTAGTAGTTGTTGTAGTTATAGTAGTAGTAGTAGTAGTAGTAGTAGTAGTAGTAGTTTGTAGTAGTGTGTAGTTGTAGTAAGTAGTAGTAGTAGTAGTAGTAGTAGTGTAGTTAGTCAGTTCGAATTGTAGTCGTAGTAGTAGTTGTAGGAGGTGGAGGAGGAGGAGGGAGAAGGAGTTGGTGGCGGAGGAGGAGGAGGAGGAGGTGCAGAGAGGAGGAGGAGGAGAAGGAGGTGGGAGAGGAGGAGGAGGAGGAGGAGAAGGATTGAGGAGGAGGAGGACTTGAGGGCGGCAGAGGAGGAGGTGGAGGAGGAGGAGGATGAGGTGGAGAAAGCGGAGGTGGAGGAGGTTGGAGGTAGGAGGAGGAGGAGGAGGAGGAGGAGGGGAGGAGGAGGAGGAGGGGAAATGGGAGGAGGAGGAGGTAGGAGGGAGGGGAGGAGGAGGAGGACGGGAGGAGGAGGTGGAGGAGGGGGAGAAAGACGAGGAGGAGGAGGAAGACGAGGATGAGGAACGAGGAGGGGAGGAGGACGAGGTGAAGGAGGAGCAGAGAGGAGGAGAGGGAGGAGGAGGGAAGAGGAGGAGGAGAGGAGGAAGCAGGAGGAGGAGGACCTGGGAGGAGGAGGAGACCTGAGGAGGAGGAGGAGGAGGAGGAGGAGGAGGAGGAGGAGGAGGAGGAGGAGGAGGAGGAGGAGGAGGAGGAGGAGGAGGAGGAGGAGGGGGAAGAGACGGGGGAAGAGGAGGACTGGTCCGCTGTAGGCTTCTTCGACCTTGCCGCCCTGCCCTCTTGCTGCCGTGAAGGTCTGGACGCAATGCTCCCTGCCCCCCTTTGCCGCGAGGCGGGGCGGGGCGGCGGAGCGGCGGGGTCGTTGTGGCCGACGAAGCGCTCGTCACCGCCCTCCTCGCTCGTGCGGCTCTTGATGTCCTCGGGGCCGCGCCGACCGTGTCGGCGGGGGGCCGCGGACGGGGGCTTGTGGGACGGATCCCGGAGGAGGAGAGAGGTATCCACCCCGCACCCCGTCCCTCGTGCTCCCCCTCTTTGAGGGGGCCTCCTCGGGGGCCCTCGTCGCCACCGCCGGCCTCGCCCCGAAACTCTGGTCGGAGCGCACCCTGGGAGAGGTCCGGGGAGCAGGTCGGGGAGGAGGAGGGGGAGGGGGAGGGGGAGGAGGAGGAGGAGGAGGAGGAGGAGGAGGAGGAGGAGGAGGAGGAGGAGGAGGAGGAGGAGGAGGAGGAGGAGGAGGAGGAGGAGGAGGGGAGAGGAGGAGGAGGAGAGGAGGAGGAGGAGGAGGAGGAGGAGGAGGAGGAGCAGGAGGAGGAAGAGGAGGAGGAGGAGGAGGAGGAGGAGGAGGAGGAGGAGGCGCGGGTCCTGGTAGTACTTCCTCACGTCCTCGATCGTGAAGTCCTCCGCCTGCATGTTCGCGGTGTTCTCGTTCTGGGAGCATCCGCAACCACGCGGAGGAGGAAGAGGAGGAGGAGGACGACGACGAAGACAAGGAGGAGGAGAAGGAGGAAGAGGAGGAGGAAGATGAGCGGGCGTCCCTGAAAGGTCTCGCCCTCCACCCTAGGCCGCCTGCCGCGCCGAGCCTCTCAGGCTCGCGGTGGGGCAGTCCAGGTGGTCGACGTAGGAGTCGAAGACGGCGGGGCTCTTCCAGGCGGCACTTGGCACGAGCACTGGCCCTGTTTCTTTTCTTTGTTCAAGCGCGGTGTGCCACACGCCAGTGTCACGTGTGTTGGTGCCGCCCGTCTGCGCCCCAAGTCCTGGGAGCCCCAGTCGCGCATGAAGACGACCCCCCGCGGCGCCCTCGGACTTCTGCTCCCCTGGAGCCCTTTGCAAGTGCACTTGATCCTAGACGTTCACGCAGCCATGATCGATCCAGCAACGAGCGGCCATGCACAACATAGGATGATGTCTTGCATCATCGACGCAAATTCGGTAAATGGGAACTGTTATCCTCATTACCATGTTCCCCATTGCCCTTCACATCTTCCTCCTGAACCTCATCCTTCTATTCATGCTTCTGCTCACCCTCCATCTCTTCTCGTGTTACTGCTCATTATTTTTCCGCTCCTGCTTTCTCCTCCTAAGCCCGCCTCACTCGTCCGTGTCTGACTACACTTTCACACATGATACCATTGTCCTCATCCTCCATCCTGCGCTTCCAGACCACATTCTTCACCACATCGTATCCAATATTCTCCTGAATCTGCTCGTCCTCATCCCGCCTTCCTTCTCCTACAGCGAGACGCTTATTTGTGGATGGACTGGTTGGTGAAACGCGAAGCGGAACAAAGCACATCCCCCACCAAAAAATTGCATGTCAACTCCATGTTCAGTGGGCCCCCCAAAAATGTCGCGGCGGGACCGACTCCTCGGAAGACCAGGAAAGAGGAGGAGGAGGAGGAGGAGGAGGAGGAGGAGGAGGAGGAGGAGGAGGTAGAGGAGGAGGAGGAGGAGGAGGAGGAGGTAGAGGAGGAGGAGGCGGAGGAGGAGGCGGAGGAGGAGGAGGCGGAGGAGGAGGCGGAGGAGAAGGAGGAAGAGGATAGGCATCGATACTGCGAGGCCGCGTGCTCCAAAGGCTTCCGCCTTGACCCCAATGCGGGCCCCATCTTGGACCGGCTTTGAGCCTCCAGTAGGCAGAGTACGGCGGGATCTCGCCGAGGGCGTCTTCGACGAGGCGAGGGGCGAGAGGCGATACAATACAGACAATGAGCAGATCAGGCCAAGGCTCTGGTGATTGCACATGCTCGCCGCATCAAGGATCAGACGATGAAGACCCACCGTTAAATGGCAAGAGTCGCAACCGAACGGGCGAGAGTGGGAGAATTGAGGGGTTGCATGGGCAAATGGTGCGACTAGAACACATCCTTCGTTCTTTCCTTCGTGTGCCTGTCAAACTCGCTGTTGTATCGCGATCGGGGGCGAAACGGAGACCATGGCTGGATGACAACTATATCTACGCATACATTCAGCGTCAACGCTTCCACCCTCCCGCCGCTGGAAAACTGCTCGGAGGTTGCGTTTTTGACAACCCATCCGCGAAGTTGGGGACGCCTCGGGTGTCCTCTTCTGATCGACCTGCACGACCATTCGTTCTGCCGCTCTCGGCTCGGCCATGACGCAGCAAGCACAAAACAAGAAACGGAGGCTTTCCCGAGAAACGCTGGTCATGTCGAGGTACCTGCCCACTTCTGCCGCGGAGAGCTCTCGGCAAGCGCAACTGCCACGCCGTCGCCATCACCCCGACTTGCCGAAGGTATTAAGCCTCAGAAGTAGACGTACTTACAGGCCTCCTAGATGGGGTCGGAGTAGATGGGGTCGGAGGATCGCACCGCATCGCCGATACATCGGCGATGCATCGGCGATGCATCGGCGATGCACGGGCGATACATCGTCGACGTGGGCGATGCATCGGCGCCGTCGGCGTGAAGCAAATCGGGCTCCACATCGAGCCGCATCGGCGATGCGGCGCGATCCTCCGACCCCATCTGCACCGACCCATCTAGGAGGCCTAGAGTCTTCTCCCCACTTTCTCTATTTTACCATATTGTGAAGGAGGAGGAGGAGGCGGAGATAAGGAGGAGGAGGAGGAGGAGGAGGAGGAGGAGAAGGAGGAGGAGGCGGAGATACCATTGATTTTTTTCCCTAACAGAAATAATTCGCTGAGCAATTAATGCTGTAGCTGTACTGTAGGGTGCTACAGTAAATAATTCGCTGAGCAATTAATGCTGTAGCTGTAGCTGTAGCTGTAGCTGCGACGCAGCTTTCGCGCGGCGTTTTTTCTGTTTTTTTACGACGCCGGGAGGTCTGGGCCAGGAAGGAAAAAGGAGTTAGAAAGGAATTTGATAAGGGATTTCAAAGGTTAGAAAGGAATTCAGTTTTTTTGCGTTAAATTTGTTTTTTTTACGACGCCAGGAGGTCTGGGCCGGGGAAGAAAAAGGAGTTAGAAAGGAATTTGATAAGGAATTTCAAGAGTTAGAAAGGAATTTCGTTGTTGGGGTCGTTTTTTTGTTTTTTTAACGACGCCGAGATGTCTGGGCCAGGAAGGAAAAAAAGGAGTTAGAAAGGAAATTGATAAGGAATTTCCAGAGTTTGAAGGGAATTTCGTTTTGGGTGTTGTTGTCAAAAAAAAAAAAACGACGCCGGGAGGTCTGGGCCAGGAAGGAAAAAGGAGTTAGAAATGAATTTAATAAGGAATTTCAAGAGTTAGAAAGGAATTTCGTTTTTGGTGGTGGTTTTTTGTTTTGTTTTTTACGACGCCGAGAGGTCTGGGCCAGGAAGGAAAAAGGAGTTAGAAAGGAATCTAATAAGGAATTTCAAGAGTTAGAAAGGAATTTCGTTTTTGGGAAATTGATTTTTGTTTTGTTTTTTTACGACGCCGAGAGGTCTGGGCCAGGAAAGAAAAAGGAGTTAGAAAGGAATTTATAAGGAATATCAAGAGTTAGAAAGGAATTTCGTTTTTTTTTTTTTTTTTTTTTTTTTTTTTTTTTTTTTTTTTTTTTTTTTTTTTTTTTTTTTTTTTTTTTTTTTTTTTTTTTTTTTTTATTTTTATATATATATATATATCTATATATATATATATATATATATTATAAAAAAAAAAAAAACGACACCGAGAGGTCTGGGCCAGGAAAGGAAAAAGGAGTTAGAAAGGAATTTAATAAGGAATTTCAAGAGTTAGAAAGGAATTTCGCTTTTTTGGTGGCTGTTTTTTGTTTTGTTTTTTACGACGCCGGGAGGTCAGGGCCAGGAAGGAAAAAAGGAGTTAGAAAGGAATTTGAAAAGGAATTTCAAGAGTTAGAAAGAAATTGTGTTTTTTGGGTTGTTTTTTGTTTCATTTTTTACAACGCCGAGAGGTTTGGGCCAGGCAGGAAAAAGGAGTTAGAAAGGAATTTAATAAAGGAATTTCAAGAGTTAGAAAGGAATTTCGTTTTTGGTGGTGTTTTCTTGTTTTGTTTTTTACGACGCCGAGAGGTCTGGGCCAGGAAGGAACAGGAATTCGAAAGGAATTGAATAAGGATTTCCAAGAGTTAGAAAGGAATTTCGTTTTTTGGGGTTGTTTTTCGTTTCGTTTTTTTTACGACGCCGAGAGGTCTGGGCCAGGAAGGAAAAGTGAATTAGAAGGGAATGTAATAAGGAATTTCAAGAGTTAGAAAGGAATTTCGTTTTTTTTGCTGTTTTCTGTTTTTTTTACGCGCCGAGAGGTCTGGGCCAGGAAGGGAAAGAGGAGTTAGAAAGGAATGTAATAAGGAATTTCAGAGGGTTAAAAAAGAAATTTCGTGGTTGGTGTTGGTTTGTTTGTTCTGTTTTTTTCACGACGCCGAGAGGTCTGGGCCAGGAAGGAAAAAGGAGTTAGAAAGGAATTGAATAAGGAATTTCAAGAGTTAGGAAGGAATTTAGTTTTTGGTAGTTTTTTTTTGTTTTGTTTTTTTTCACGACGCAGAGAGGTCTGGGGCAGGAAGGAAAAAGGGGTTAGAAAGGAATTTAATAAGGAATTTCAAGAGTTAGAAAGGAATTTAGTTTTTTTGGGGGCTGTTTTTTGTTTTTGTTTTTTTTCACGACGCCGACAGGTCTGGGCCAGGAAAGGAAAAAGGAGTCCACAAGGAATTTAGTAAGGAATTTCAAGAGTTAGAAATGAATTTCGTTTTGGTGGTTGGTCTGTTTTGTTTTTTACGACGCCGCGAAATCTGGGCCAGGAAGGAAAAAACAGGAGTTAGAAAGGAATTTAATAAGGAATATCAAGAGTTAGAAAGGAATTTCGTTTTTCGGGGTTGTTTTTTGTTTTGTTTTTCTACGACGCCGAGAGGTCTGGGGCAGGAAAGAAAAATGAGTTAGAACAGAATTTAATAAGGCATTTCAAGAGTTAGAAAGGAATTTCGTTTTTTTGTTTTTGTTTTTTTTACAACGCCGAGAGGTTTCGGCCAGGAAGGGAAAAAGGAGTTACAAAGGAACTTAATAAGGAATTTCAAGAGTTAGAAAGGAATTTGATTTTTTGGGGGTCTGTGTTTTTTTTTACGACGCCGAGAGGTCTGGGCCAGGAAGGAAAAAGGAGTTAGAACGGAATTTAATAAGGAATTTCAAGAGTTAGAAAGGAATTTCGTTTTTTGGGGTTGTTTCTTGGTTTTGTCTTTTTACGACGCCGGGGGGGTTGGGCCAGGAAGGAAAAAGGAGTTAGAAAGGAATTTAATAAGGAATTTCAAGAGTTAGAAAGAAATTTCGTTTTTTGGGGGGTCTGTGTTTTTTTTTTTAACGACGCCGAGAGGTCTGGGCCAGGACGGAAAAAGGAGTTAGAAAGGAATTTAATAAGGAATTTCAAGAGTTAGGAAGGAATTCTGGATACCAGAGAGAATTCTGCATCTCAGAGACTATCTGATAAGAATTGCCCAAGAAGCGCCGGGGCCAGGAAGGGGAAACGGAGTTAGAAAGGAATTCGATAAGGAATTTCCAAGAGTTAGAAAGGAATTTTGAATACCAGAGAGAATTTTGAATCGCAGGCCCACTTGCGTCAGAATTCCCCAAGAAACGCTGGGGCCAGGAAGGGGAAACGGAGTTAGAAAGGAATTCGATAAGGAATTTCCAGAGTTAGAAAGGAATTTTGAATACCAGAGAGAATTCTGAACCTCAGAGACAATCGAGTCCGAATTGCCCGAGAAAGCCAGGGCCAGGAAGGGAAAAAGGAGTTAGAAAGGAATTTGATAAGGAATTTCCCGAGTTAGGAAGGAATTTTGAAAACCAGAGAGTATTCCGAATTTCAGAGACTAGGTATCGAATCAGAATTCCCCAAGAAACGCTGGGGCCAGGAAGGGGAAACGGAGTTAGAAAGGAATTCGATAAGGACTTTCCAGAGTTAGCGAGGAATTTTGAATACCAGAGATAATTCTGAACCGCAGAGAGTATCGATTCAGAATTGCCCGAGAAAGCCAGGGCCAGGAAGGGAAAAAAGAGTTAGAAAAGGAATTTAATAAAGAATTCCCAAGAGTTAGAAAGGAATTTTGAATACCACAGAGAATTCTGAACTTCAGAGACAATCGAATCAGAATTTCCCAAGAAACGCTGGGGCCAGGAAGGGGAAACGGAGTTTGAAAGGAATTCGATAAGGAATTTCCAGAGTTAGAAAGGAATTTTGAATACCAGAGATAATTCTGAATCTCAGAGCCAATCGCGTCAGAATTCCCCAGGAAACGCCGGGGCCAGGAAGAGAAAAATGAGTTAGAAAGGAATTTACTAAGGAATTTCCAGAGTTAGAAAGGAATCTTGAATACCAGACAGAATTCTGAATTTCAGAGACTATCGAATCAGAATTCCCCAAGAAGCGCCAGGGCCAGGAAAGGGAAACGGAGTTAGAAAGGAATGTAATAAGGAATTTCCAGGGTTAGAAAGGAATTTCGAATACCAGAGAGAGTTCTGAACCTCAGAGACAATCGAGTCCGAATTGCCCGAGAAAGCCAGGGCCAGGGAGGGAAAAAAGAGTTAGAAAGGAATTTGATAAGGAAACTCCACAGTTAGAAAGGATTTTTGAATGCCAGAGAGAATTCTGGATTTCAGAGACTATCGAATCAGAATTCCCTAAGAAACGCTGGGGCCAGGAAGGGAAAACGGAGTTAGAAAGGAATGTGATAAGGATTTTCCTGGGTTCCGAAGGGGAAGAAGGAACTCCGTTTTCCCTTCCTGGCCCCAGCGTTTCTTGGGGAATTCTGACTCGATAGTCTCTGAAATTCAGAATTCTCTCTGGTATTCAAAAATCCTTTCTACCTTTAGAATTTCCATATCAAATTCCTTTCTAACTCCTTTCTCCCTTCCTGGCCCTGGCTTTCTCTGGCAATTCGGACTCGATTGTCTCTGAGGTTCAGAATTCTCTCTGGTATTCAAAATTCCTTTCTAACTGTGGAAATTCCCTATTAATTTCCTTTCTAACTCCGTTTCCCTGTCCTGGCCCCGGCGCTTCTTGGGGAATTATGATTCGATAGTCTCTGAAGTCAGAATTCTCTCTGGTATTCATAATTCCTTTCTAACTCTTGAAATTCCCTTATCAAATTCCTTTCTAACTCCTTTTTCCCTTCCTGGCCCCAGCGTTTCCTGGGGAATTCTGACGCGATTGGCTCTGAGATTTAGAATTATCTCTGGTATTCAAAATTCCTTTCTAACTCTGGAAAATCGTTATCGAATTCCTTTATAACTCCGTTTCCCCTTCCTGGCCCCAGCGTTTCTTGGGGAATTATGATTCGATTGTCTCTGAAGTTCAGAATTCTCTCTGGTATTCATAATTCCTTCCTAACTCAGGAAAACTTCTTATTAAATTCCTTTCTAACTCCGTTTCCCCTTCCTGGCCCTAACTTTCTCGGACAATTCTGATTCGATACTCTCTGAGGTTCAGAATTATCTCTGGTATTCAAAATTCCTTTGTAACCCAGGAAAGAACGTACCACATTCCTTTCTAACTGTGTTTCCCCTTCCTGGCCCCAGCGTTTCTTGGGGAATTCTGATTCGATAGTCTCTGAAATTCTGAATACTCTCTGGTATTCAAAATTCCTTTCTAACTCGGGAAAGTCCGTATCAAATTCCTTTCTAACTCCTTTTTCCCTTCCTTGCCCCAGAGTTTCTTGGGGAACTCTGATTCAATAGTCTGTGAATATCGAATTCCTTTCTAACTCCGTTTCCCCTTCCTGGCCCCAGCGTTTCTTGGGGAATTCTGACGCGAGTGGGCCTGCGATTCAGAATTCTCTCTGGTATCCAGAATTCCTTTCTATCTCTGGAAAATCCTTGTTAGATTCCTTTCTAACTCCTTTTTCCTTCCTGGCCCAGACCTCTCGGCGTCGTAAAAAAAAAAACAAAACAAAAAAAACAACACCAAAAACGAAATTCCTTTCTAACTCTTGAAATGCGTTATTTAATTCCTTTCTAACTCCTTTTTTTCCTTCCTGGCCCAACCCCCCCGGCGCCGTAACAAAACAAAACAAAAAACAACCTCAAAAAACGAATTTCCTTTCTAACTCTTGAAATTCCTTATTAAATTCCTTTCTAACTCCTTTTTTTTCCTTCCTGGCCCAGACCTCTCGGCGTCGAAGAAAAACAAAACCTAAAACAACCACAAAAAACAAAATGCTTTTCTAACTCTTGAAATTCCTTATTAAATTCCCTTCTGACTCCTTTTTCCTTCCTGGCCCAGACCTCTCGGCGTCGTTAAAAAAACAAAAAAAAACCGAAACACGAAATTCCTAACGCTTGAAATTCCTTATTAAATTCCTTTCTAACTCCCTTTCTCCTTCCCGGCCCAGACCTCTCGGCGTCGTAAAAAAAAACAGACCCCCGAAAAAAAAACAAAAAAACAAAATTCCGTTCTAACTCTTGAAATTCCTTATTAAATTCCGTTCTAATTCCCTTTTCCTTCCTGGCCCAGACCTCTCGGCGTCGTAAAAAAACAAAACAGAAAGCATACCAAAAAAAACGAAATTCCTTTCTAACCCTTGAAATTCCGTATTAAATTCCTTTCCAACTCCTTTTTCCTTCCTGGCCCAGACCTCTCGGCGTCGTAAAAAAAACAGGACCAAAAGAACCAAAAAACAAAATCCTTTCTAACTCTTGAAATCCCTTATTGAATTCCTTTCTAACTCCTTTTTCCTTCCTGGCCCAGACCTCTCGGCGTCGTAAATAAAAAACAAAACAAAAAAAAACAACACAGAAAAAACAAATCCTTTCAAACCCTTGAAATTCCTAATTGAATTCCTTTCTAACTCCTTGTTCCGTCCTGGCCCAAACCTCTCGGCGTCGTAAAAAAAAAACGAAACGAAAAAACAACCCCAAAAAACGAAATTCCTTTATAACTCTTGAAATTCCTTATTAAATCCCTTTCTAACTCATTTTTCCTTCCTGGCCCAGACCTCTCGGCGTCTTAAAAAAAACAAAACAAAACAAAAACAACCCCCAAAACGAAATTCCTTGCTTGCTAACTCTTGAATTTCCTTATCAAATTCCTTTCTAACTCGTTTTTTCCTTCCTGGCTCAGACCTCTCGGCGTCGTAAAAAAAACACCAAAACAACCCAAACAACAAAATTCCTTTCTAACTCCTGAATTTCCTTATCGAATTCCTTTCTAACTCCTTTTTCCCTTCCTGGCCCTGGCTTTCTCGGGCAATTCGGACTCGATTGTCTTTGAGGTTCAGAACTATCTCTGGTATTCAAATTCCTTTCTAACTCAGGAAATTCCTTATCGAATTCCTTTCTAACTTCCCAACTCAATAGAAATGCGTAACCAAAATGCTCTTGGCAATACTTCGAGCCTACAGTATTAATTCCCGACACAATTATTGATGTAATTGCATACAGTGCGCACTACAGAAATAATTCCGGAACCAATTAAAGCTGTACTGTAACCAAAAAAAATCAATGGTAAGGATGATGATGATGAGGAGGAGGAGGAGGAGGAGGAGGCGGAGATAAGGAGGAGGAGGAGGAGGAGGCGGAGGAGGAGTACTGGTCTCACGAGGCAGGTGAATCCCGCCTCCTCGCTCTCCCTGCGGATGCGGTCACGAAAACGCCCGCTCGGCGCGTCGAGGCGGCGCGCCCCGACGACACGCTGTGCCCTGCACGCGGCTACAGCGCGTCGCTCCGCTCCGCGGGGCGGGAGGCTCCAAGAGGCCCGGGGACGTGGCCGCTCGGGGACCGGGACACGGTCGGCGTGCCGCGCCGAAGCGCGGCTGGCCAGAGCCGGCGGCGCGGCGCGCTGGCCGAAAGTTTGTTCCCCTCCTTCTCCTCCTCCTCCTCCTCACTCCTCCTCTCCTCCTCCTCCTCCTCCTCCTCCTCCTCCTCCTTCTCACGCCTCCTCACTCCTCCTCCTGCTCATCCTTCTCACTCCTTCTCACTCCTCCTCCTCCTCACTCCTCCTCACTCCTCCTCCTCCTCCTCCTCCTCCTCCTCCGCCTCCTTCTCGCCAGCCTCCCCTCCAGGGCTCGATCCTCGGATCAGCCACAGCCCGAATTAGCTCCTGGCCCCCGTTTACCTGAAATTCAGCGACCGGCCAGCGCAGATGCGAAGAGCAGGCGGAAAGCTGTGAGCCATCCTGCTGGACTGCTGCGTCGCTTGCATTGTCCTGTGCGTACAGTCGAGGCGCTGACCTAAGGATCCCTAAATAAGGAACGAGGCCCTTTTTTTCCATCAGTGAAGCCTCGATTTCGTATCGAAACCCTAAGGAAAACCTGAGGCAAGCTGTGAAACACTTAAGGAACGCGGAGCCCCTCCCCAACGAAAAGGGTTCCTTCTTCAGGGCCCCGACTGTATGTGTGTATTCCTCTTCCCATATTTTTAGAAGCTCGGGCGGGGGGACCCCCCCCCCAAAACCGGACTCCCGGGATCTGGGGCTTTGGGACCCTCCGGACGGGCCTCGAAGCGGCCCCCCGGGCCTCGCAGCAGGGCGTTTTGGCAAGCCTTCCCAGCACACCTATGGCGATCAGGGGGGTCATCGGAGACGTCCCAGAGACCTCCAAGACAGCAGAAGAGCGCTCCAAGAGTGACCAACGTGACCACAAGATGGCCCAAGAGGCCTCCAGGACGGCCCCGAAGGCCTCAAAAAGTCTCAAAGACCACTCCCAAGAAGGCCCCAAGAGGCACACATCATTGATTTTCTAAGGGTTTTTGGTGAATTTTGGGGTTCTCCTCTTTTCGGTTTCCCGACGCTCCAATACGGCAGTCTTCTGGTCCTCCCAAGCCGCCTGGGAGGCTCCAAAATCGCCCCACAACCATCCGAAAGGGCTTCCAGGCAGTCCAAGAGAGCCCCCAAACGGCACAACAGGGGCCAAAGATGGCACTAAGAGAGCCCCATGGCGGCCCAAGACGGCCCCAAGACACCCTCCGAAACATTCCAAATCGTGACCCGGTTGCTCAGGGAGACCGCGGTTGGAGGCAGGGTGGCCCGAGGAAGCCCCCAGAACCTCCAGAACACGCCCAGGAGGCCTCCAGAAGGCCTTAAGAAAGCTTGAAACTTTTGTGATGCCCCCAGAGGCTCTCCAAGGAGGAACCTCCGCAAAAAGAGCTGAGGAGGATGGGGAGAATGCAGGGTATGGCGAGAATGAGGAAAAAGAAGCATGGAGGAAGGATAACGAATAACATCATTTTAGCGGCGATGCTGGACAAAAACAACAAGGAGTTATCGCTAAATTGTCGGCTTGACCTTCCTGCCATTCAGCCTGCATACCAAACTTCAAGGACCAAGGTGCATGGCGCGAAGCGCCACTGCAGTCTTGTTGTATATATATATGTATAGATTGCTGCTTGGCCCTGGTCTGTCCGATCTTTCCTCCAACCCACAGCCTACAGCCACACAAAAGAAGCAACAACATGAACATAAGGCGTCGGAGCTGTGCTCGGAGTTCTTGGATCCGCGCTGCAGCCCCCCTTACCTGGCGCGCGGAGCGCGCCAGGGGCGGCGCCAGAGGCACCGGAGGAGGCCCCCGACCCAGATCCAAGAAATCCGCGCGGACTATCGAACGTTTGTGTCCATGCCGCTGAAGATGGCGGCATCCGAAGCCAAATGACCCCACCATCCCATCGATGCGGGGGGAAGGGAAGGATCTTGCCGCGTGTCCAACCAATTCCGAACCCTGCAGTCATCGGCCTGGCCTAAGGAACGATGAAGAAGGAACGAAGTCCCTTTCTGTCCAAGGAATAACGCATAAGGAACGAACAATAATACATAACGCATAAGGAGCGATCAATAACGCATGCAAGCCAAAGGAACGACCGAGCCCGTTCTGAAAAGTAAGTGTTCCTTATTCAAGCCGTTCACTGTACCCCCGCCGCCCATCGAATTGCGGCGAGGGTAGGGTTCGCATTGCGCCGCCGAGCCTTTTTTTATAGGGAACCGAAATCTATACACCGACACTTTCTGCAGCCCTGCACTGAAATTTGCACAAAGAAGCGCATCCTGGTGTGTACCGGATCCTGGTGCACTTATACATTTTTTCGCCCCTTCCCCAAGAAAGCGAAAAAAGTAGACACCACGCCACCCCGACGTCGTCCCCGACCCTCAAAAAGCCTTGGAATTGAAGAACAGCCCGCCGCTGGCAATGTATATTCTCCAGTTTCTGGCTTTACTCCTCGACAATACAGTGCGGGCGCGGCCACAAAAAAAACCTCGCAAGAAACCCAACCCTGAAAACCCGCGCGCGCGGTGCACCAGAGGGGAAAGCGGGAGCACCAAGAACGCAGCAGCTCCTTCAACGGCCGCGGGACGTCAACGCGCAGCGCGCGGAGTAAAGAAACCCAGGATACCCTGACGAAAAGCATACGATGTCTTGATGCGCGCCCCCACTGTAGGGGGCGAGCCCGCGCCGGACGGCTCCCCTTCTTCCCCTGTCGACCTGCCTGCTGCGCACCTCGCGGGAGGCTCCCAGGAAGAACCACGAGGCCCCCAAGAGGCCCCAGAGAGGCCCCAAGAGGCACCCCAGGAAGGCCGGAGAGGCCACAGAGAGGCCCCCAAGAGGCCCCCAAGAGACTCCCAAGAGGCCCCGAAACTGTCCCCCAGAGGCCCCCAAGAGCGCTTCGAAGAGACCCCAAGAAGCATCCATGAGGACTCTGACCCACATTCAGCGTCGTCGTCGCCGTCGTCGTCGCCGCCGTTGTCGTCGTTCCCCCTCAGGGTCGGCGACACCTGCTGTTAAGACCTTCGCGATCTTGAAAGTCGGAGAATCCTGGAAATCTTCGAACCTATCAGTCTGATGACCTCTTGCCTCTCTGAATTAGACAAAAGAAACGCCATAAACATACACTTTTGGCGCTCCGCGCGGATTTCTTGGATCCGCGTCGGACCCCCTTCCCTGGCGCGCGGAGCGCGCCAGGGGCGGCGCCGGAGGCGCCGCTGGGGGAACCCAGCGCGGATCCGAGAAATCCGCGCGGAGCGCCACAAGTTTATGTTTATGTGGTTTTTTCTTCTTCGAAGTACAGGGCAGTTTTTAGTACATAGGATCTTGAAAATATAGGATCTTTAACACATGATCAATGCATGAATAACTTTATGCATGGGCTCATCGTTGTTTTGAATACTAGATCCCTGCATTTTTACGACATTATCCGCACGCGGAGCATGTATTAATAACGGCACTGAATGTTTATGTGCTTTTTCTTTTTCGAGGTCTGATGATATGTTTATGTGGTTTTTTCTTCTTCGAAGTCTGATGACGCCTTGCCCCTCTGAGGGCCCGTCGAGGGCCCGGCTCCGCGCGGGGCCCCGAGGGTGCACGCACACGGTCCTCGTTTTCAACGGGGACCACGGGCATCGCCAGGGCTGGGCTCGGGGCAAGCCTCGAGGGGCCTCTCGGGATCGCCCTCGCACGGCCTCCCCCGCCGTACAACTTCACAGGCGAGGCACGCCTCGAGGAGCCCGGGGGATCGTCGCCGGATGTGCTCCGCGACATGCTTTCGCGCCGGGATGCTGGATTTCGGGGGCCTCCGGGAAAGCGCATGTCGCCGGATGTCCTCCGCGACATGCTTTCGCGCCGGGATGCTGGATTTCGGGGGTCTCCGGGAAAGCGCATGTCGCCGGATGTCCTCCGCGACATACTTTCTCGCCGGGATGCTGGATTTCGGGGGCCTCCGGGATAGCGCATGTCGCCGGATGTCCTCCGCGACATACTTTCTCGCCGGGATGCTGGATTTCGGGGGCCTCCGGGAAAACGCATGTCGCCGGATGTCCTCCGCGACATACTTTCTCGCCAGGATGCTGGATTTCGGGGGTCTCCGGGAAAACGCATGGATCGGGCGTTTGCAGAGCTGGGTCTAGTGGGACCTGGTTTAGTGATGTGTACTGGGGGACGCCCCCCCGCCGCGTTCCACTCACCGGAATTGCCGCCACCCGAAAAAACACCAGCTACGGCAGACCTGGTTTAGTGATTCTGGCAAACTTAGAGGCTCCAGGGCCCTACTAGTAACAGGGTCCCCTTACCTGGGGTCCAGACTACACCCGAACGGAGCGTCGCCGTGTCGTCCGCATCAATTGGCGGGGCTGCCCACAACTCTCTGCGAAGCTCTCCCCTGTGCCTCATCTCTCTCTTTCCCTACACTCGTAGGTGCCGCACCGCTCGGCGGCGGCAACCCGCGATTTCCCACGGAAGCGGGACCCTCCGCTAATCCACCCCCTCCTCCTCCTCCTCCTCCTCCTCCTCCTCCTCCTCTTCCTCCTCCTCCTCCTGTCTTCTGATTCTTCTGGAGCGTGTCCACAGCGTGAGGTGGTACGCCCCCGTTGATCCATCTTTGGAAGAAGAACACATGCTATATAAACACACACACACTTTTGGCGCTCCGCGCGGATTTCTTCTTGGATCTGCGACCCCCCTCCCTGGCGCGCGGAGCGCGCCAGGGGCGGCGCCGGAGGCGCCGCCAGGGGGGGCTCAGGTGCGAATCCAGGAAATCCGCGCGGAGCGCCAAACAGTTTATGTCTGTGCAGTTTTTTCTTCTTCGAATTCTGGAGCGTGTCCACAGCGTGGGGTAGTAATCTTAGGTCGGGCCTGTCCCCCTACAGGCGGATTTTGGACGACAAATAAAAAATACCCCAAGAACATTCCCCAAATGCTGGGAAACAGTCGAAACATCGTCCCATATAAATATATTATATATCATTATATCTATATGTGTATATATATATGTATGAATGTATATGTATGTGTATGTGTATGTGTATGTGTATATGTATATGTATATGTATATGTAAATGTATATATATATATATATATATATATATATAAAACACGTGTTTGAATTTTCCTCCTGTACAGGGGCAGGCCTACGTAATGGCAATTGCGCTTAAGTCGGGCGTGTTCCTCTACAGGGTGAACATTCCCAAATAATCAGAAACTCGTCTGGGGACGATTTTTCTACTATTTTTGGCCATGTTTGAAATATTCCTGGGGCGTTTTTAATTTTCCGTCCGAAATCCCCCTGTAGGAGGACAGGCCCAACTTAAAATTGCGCCCCCATGGATCCGTGCTTGCGATCGCCTGGAAGGGGTGGCACTTGCGCCCCAAGGGGACCCAGCGCCGATCCAGGAAATCCGCGCGGGGCGCCAAAAGTTTATGTTTACGTGGTCTTTTCTTCTCCGAATCCTGGAGCGTGTCCTCAGCGTGGGGTGGCACTTACGCCCCCAGGGGGGACCCAGCGCCGATCCAGGAAATCCGCGCGGAGCGCCAACAATTCATGTTTATGGCGTTCTACCTTCTTCGGATTGATCCGTGCCTGCGACCGCCCCGAAGGGTGGCTCGCGCGCCGCGCCGCAGCGCGCGTGCGGGGGGGCGCGGGAAGAGCGGCGGCGCGGCACGCCGAGCCAGCGCGGATCCAGGAAATCCGCGCGGAGCGCCAAACAGTTTATGTTTACGTGGTCTTTCCTTCTTCGAATCCTGGAGCGTGTCTAGCGTGGGGTGGTAATCTTAGGTCGGGCCTGTCCCCCTACAGGCGGAGCTTGGACGAAAAAGAACGAATACCCCAAACCTATTCCCAAACTGCGGAACAATTGTCGAAACATCGTCCCCAGACGATTTTTGACCATTGTGGAATACCCATCGGTCGGAAGAAGTAGGTAGAAACATGAAGTAGGAAGGCGTTGGAAGTAGATTGGGTTTCCGCACGCCTCCTGAAGAGGAAGGAAGAGGGAAAACCACTCGACTCTTGAAGTAGGAAGGCGCTGAAAATAGATTGTAATCTGGGAATCCAAAAATACCTACTTTCAACGACCGATGGGCACTCCTCCTGTAGAGGGACAAGCCCGGCTTTAGGGTAGCTGCGCTTCCGTGGCTCCGTGCCTGCGACCGCCCCCGAGGGGCGGCTCGCGCGCCGCGCCGCAGCGCGCGTGCGGGGGGGCGCCGGGGCGAGCGGCGGCGCGGCACGCCGAGCCCGAGGCGAGCTCCTTGGCCGCAGGTTTCGGTGGGGTACGTCCCCTTGACGGGCGGGTTGTGGGCGAAACATCAGGAATACTCAAACACATCCCCACATACAGTCGGGGCGTTGACCTAAGGAACCCTAAATAAGGAACGATGCCCCTTTTCTCCACACATTGAACTTCGATTTCCCATGGAAAACCTAAGAAAACACCTAAGGCAAACTGCGAAACAACTAAGGAACACGGAGCCCCTCCCCAACGAGAAGGGTTCCTTCTTCAAGGCCCCGACTGTAGTCAAACATAAAGCAAGCGGTGCCCAGACTTGGTTTTTTGGACTATTCCTGGATCGTCCTCCAGTAGGGGGACAGGCCCGACTCCATCGCAGGTGCCCCCCCCTCCCCCGGCGGACTCGAGGAGCGGCTTGGCCAGCGGGGCGTTGACGAGGGTGGTGAGCATCGCCTCGCCCCCCCCCCCCCCCTCCCGGAGACCCTGGCGTCGCCATTCTCTCACAACAGGCGTCCTCGCTCGACTTCGGGCCCCCTGGGACCCTCAAGCTGCCCAGATATTGAGTGCCCTCTTTCTGCGGCGCCCAGGAACCGTCTGGCCTCGGAATATGCGCAGTACAGCCCACGGCTAGAACTTCCAGCTTGCGCCCATTGAACTGTTTGCCTCTCTCAGGGGCCCTCACAGATCGATCCGGCCCGGAACATGACGCAGGAAGATGGGGTCCGGGGCTCCGGGCGTGACTTCTTGCGATGCTGCGATGTTTCCGCAACGTCGGATCTCAGGCCCCCCCCCATCGTCGCTAGCGGGGGGCAGCAGCTTCTCTCGGGGGCGTCCAAGAGGGGGGCGTCCAGGAGCGGGGGGCGCAAACCATGGCCGGCGGCATGTGCGCGGCCCAGGAGGGGTGGGGGGGCCAGGGGCGTACTGAGACAAGGAGGTGCGCCATGGAATCTCGGGAGATCTCATGGCCCTCGCCACGATATCCACACCCCCCTGGTCATCAACCCCCTCTTTGCCGCCCCGGAGCTTCAGCAGACTGGATTCGTCTGCCGGGGCGGGGGCGGGGGATGGGGCGTCGAGGATGGACCTCTGGAGGATCGGGAAGGGGGGATCGATCTCCAGAGGATCGGAAGGGGCCGAGGGTTCGATCTCTCGAGAATCGGAGGGGGACGCGGATCCATGTCGTGAGGATCGGAAGAGGACCAGGACCGATCTTTCGAGGACTGGGCAAGGACAAGCATCGATCGAGGAGAGGGAGACGGAAGATGAGGAAGCGCACGAGCGGGTGGCGTGAGGGGGCGGCCTTCTAAGAGGGAGGAGACCTTACCAGAAGGCACGGACCTTCTCTGAAGCTCCTGGCTGCTTCTACATTGGTCCCCTGAGGAAGGTTGCCCATCCGTGCTATGCGGGTTGACTGTAAGGGGTCCTGCCTGTCTCGCTAGTGGCTCCACCACCCTGGGGAAAGCGACGCGAGGCCCCAGCAGCCAAGTCCGAGTCGACCCTTGGCCGAAGGCCCTGGTCGACCCTCGGCCACTTCAGCCCAAACCTTCACGATCCTCATGCACTGTGTGAGCTTCCTTCTCAAACCTCTGCGACTCGAACACCATTCGGGGCCCTCGGGGCCGGGCATCGCGCAGGTGAAACAGAAATCGCCGCCATTGGTCGCATGTGTGCTAGCACATTACTCGCGCTGCCATGTTTCACACAACGTGCCCTGAAGGTGGCGCAACGGGCATTCCATCATACCCAACAGGGCTTCGTGGAAAGGACTACACGCGTGCTGTTCGCAGCTCGTGCTTTACGATTCAGAGACGAGGCAACGAATTCAGGATGCAATACGGTAGGTTCGCGCGGCGTCGGCACGCGCCAAGGTTTTGGATACCGCGTCGAACGTTCAACCTGGAACCGATCGCGGCCACGATCGTTCAAAATAAAATTCGGTCGGATCCAGCGGCGTCACCGTCCCTCGGTGCCTCCGCGTCGCAGAATTCAACCTTGAACGCCTTCGCTGGCAGCGCCGGCGCGCCATCGCCGCATGAACCTACCTGACCCTTGGGACGCCCGAGCTGGAGCAGTTGCAGCGGCGTCAGCCCGCATTCTGGGGCTCGGACCGGCCAGATACGCAAGTATACAATTCGGGGGCCACTCGTGAACCCAACCGCGGCAGGCCAGGTTTCCGAAAGAGGGTGGGGTTCGGCATCTGAGGGATGCCCTGCAGCCACGCGAGCCCCAGCGGGAGGGTCCGGTGCTCCAGAGCCGTGTGGACCCGCAGGGCTGGAGGGCTCGAACGTGGTCCCAGAGCAGGGGCTGCCTCGTAGAGGAGGAGGAGGAGGAGGAGGAGGAGGAAGAAGAGGAGGAGGAGGAGGAGGAGGAAGAGGAGGAGGAGGAGGAGGAGGAGGAGGAGGAGGAGGAGGAGGACAGTGGCCATCTGTGCCCGCTGCCGCGGGCTCTGGGCGCAAAAGCTCTCCCAGCACTTCGGCCGACCGGCGCGGCCCCCGCTCCCGCTCGCGCCCCTCTCTCTCGGCAGGCTCATGCTCCTGCGGCGCAGCACTCGTGGCGCTGGGGCACAGCAGCGATGTGGAACAACCTGGGGCCACCAGGCCAGGAGATCGTCAGAACAGAGCGGGCGGCGCCAGCAGGCGTGCAACATAAAGGGGCCCCGGGACACACAAATAAATACACACAAATAAGAGGATTCCCAATTTTTCTCATATTTTCTGAGTTTTTGTCTTCCCCCCCCCAATTCCCATACTTTCCCATATTTTCCGGGGGATCGACGATTAATTGTGTCTGTGTGTTTCTTCCCCTCCTGACAACAGGCCACCAGGCCAGGAATCGGCGGTGGACAAACCTCCCTTTAATAAACCACCCCTTAATGAAAACGGCCTGGGACCGAAACTGACGGACCTGGACCCGCAAAAATGACGGCCACGACGCCCTCTCGCGAACCGGAAACGGCCAATTCACTAATCGACGTGTCAGGGTATGAGGCCTGTCAATCTCCGGAACAACCTGGGGCCACCAGGCCAGGAAATCGTCAGAACAGAGGGGGCGGCGCCAGCAAGCGTGCAACATGAAGGGGCCCTGGGACACACACAACATAAATACACACAAATAACAGGATTCCCCATATTTTCCCATATTTACGGAGTTTTTGTCTTCCCCCCCAATTCCCATATTTTCCCATATTTTCCTGGGGATCGACGATTAATTGTGTCTGTGTGTTTCTTCCCCTCCTGACAACAGCGGTGTCGAAACAGATGGCAACTGCAATGCACTCCACCGCAGCGCGACCTCCCGAAGCGCTCCTGCGGCCCGTCTCAGTCTGGTAGCAAGAAGATGAAGGTGCCCTGGGACACACAAATAAACACACACACACAAATAACAAGATACCCCATATTTTCCTATATTTTCTGGGTTTTTGTCTTCCCCTTAATTCTCATTTTTTCCGATATGTTCTGGGGAATCGACGATTAATTGTGTCTGTGTTTTTTTTCCCCTACTGAGAACTGGGCGCGCAGAGGTGGGCACTTGTTCACTTGCAGCCAGAACGCCGATTGTTTAGGGCCCTGGCCACTCATACTCATCGAGCGCCACCGACTGATGGGGCGCCGATGACAGTCAGAACAGCTTCAGACTTAACAAGGTCGTTGTGCTGATCGGCAGCTGACGCTCCTAAGCTGACGTAATTGCTTTGTTCGGAAGCTGTCGCAGTGCACCCATCAAGTCAGAGACTTACGCCGATGCCGATATGCAGGGCAAGGAAATGGGAAAGGGAGCGGAATCACGAGGACACCGAGCGGAACGGGTGTATGCGGGCATCCTAGGAATGGACAGAGTCACCTTTAGCAAAACACCCCTCGGTGGAAACGTCCTAGGACCAACCTGCGGGCGGATGCCAGCAAATCTTGCAGCCGTAGCACCTTGCGGAACTTAGGATACAAAGTGTCGCTAATCGACCTGGCACGTATCAACGTTCTGACGGACGACCTCCTCCGGGGTCCGACAACCCGCGCCCATACCCATAGCCACTCCTCCTCCGTCCGGCCCTTCTATGGGTCTGGGTGTGTGTGTGTGTGTTGTTCGTTCCAGGCGTTTGCTAGACCTCAGCGAGCTACATATCGCATCGGTGACGTTTCCCCTCGCTGCAGCACCGCGCGCGCGGACTGCCGTCAATCCGAGCGATGAAGAAGGAGGGACGCCTCCTGCTGCACGTACGGAGTGGCCCCCGAAGGCCGGGGAGTGGCGGAAGGCCCTCATCGGGACTGCTGGAAGAGCCGCCGCTGCAGGGGGTCCTCCTCTTCTTCCTCAGGAGGAGGAGGAGGAGGAGGAGGAGGAGGAGGAGGAGGAGGAGGAGGAGGAGGAGGAGTGGAGGAGGAGGAGGAGGAGGGGGGGGAGGAGGAGGAGGAGGAGGAGGAGGAGGAGGAGGAGGAGGAGGAGGAGGAGGAGGAGGAGGAGGAGGGCGGAGGAGGAGGAGTCGCCCCGCGCGGACAGCAGGAGCCCGCCCACGCCCTGCCACGCCGCGGCGCCGACGTCGGCAGCGGCCTCCGAGGTGGTCGCCTGCCGCGCTGCTGGCGGGGGTCGAGCCGCCCTGCTCTCCACCGCCGATGCCGCTGGCAACATCGCCGCCGGCGGTGCTCGTCGTGGTCTCCGCATGGGAGAGCTCGGCGTCGGCCTCCGAGGGGTCGCCTCCGAGGGGTCGCCTGCCGCGCTGCTGGCGGGGGTCGAGCCGCCCTGCTCTCCACAGCCGATGTCGCTGGCAAAATCGCCGCCGGCGCGCCCTGCCACGCCGCGGCGCCGACGTCGACCTTGGCCTCCGAGGGGGTCGCCTGCCGCGCTGCTGGCGGGGGTCGAGCCGCCCTGCTTGAAGGGGCCCTGGGACACACAAATAAAGACACACAAATAAAAACATTCCCCACATTTTCTCGTATTTTCGGGGTTTCTGTCTTCCCCCCCACGTCCCATATCTTCCCGTATTTTCCTGGGAGTCGACGATTCATTGTGTCTGTGTTTTTTTTTCCCCTCCTGACTGATCTTCACAGTCGACGTCGCTGGCAAAGTCGCCGCCGGCGGTGCTCGTGGTCTCCGCAGTGGGAGCGCTCGGCGTCGCTCTTCCCTGCGGCGGGGTCGGCGAAGTCTGCGTCCTCGCACGCCCCTGAGGGCCCAGAGGATGCGGGCGCCGACGCTGCCCCAGGCGGCGACGTCGATGTCCTCCACGAGGCCCGCAGGCGGACGAGCGGCCCAAATCGTGTGGCAGGGCGGCGCGTATTTAGTGGGCAAACATACCTCCCTCGCTTTTGACCACCCTCGCTTCCAAGAGATACCAAGCGATGCCAAACGACGGCCTGTACTGGTCAGGCCGCTTGACGAGGCGCGTGGTATGACTTGGTTTTGCCTGGAAGCGAAAGCGGGGTAGGTAATTCACGCTCTGAGTATTCCACCGTCTTGGTGAGCATGCTGCTAGACATGGAGTGTAGAGCGTGTTTCGGTTCCAGAGCGCCAGCGCTGCTTCAGAGCTGCGTTCCACTTCGTTCTCGAGTCGCGCCTTGAGCCTTGGGCCAAGACGGCCGCGGAAGATGGCGTTCGCGCGCGAGCGGGCTGGCAGGCTGGGCAACCCGAGAGGGCCCTCGTAGGCCTGTTGCTCAACGTCTCTGCCGGTCGGCGCAGTCGTCCTCTCTGGGCGGTCGTACTGTCGTGCTGTCGTCTGGCCGTCTCCTCCTTCTACTCCTGATTCTGGTCCTCCACATTCGCCCTCCTGGCATTTCCCCTCGTGTGCTGAAGCCGCAAGACGCACGTCAAGTTCGTGTCGTGACTTCGGCGATGGCTCCTGACACCCCGTTGATCGTTCAACCTTGACCGATCGGAGTCTCTTCGACGCCCAGAGCGTTGCATGTTGGCCGATTCCTGGCCTCTGGCGGCGCTCAACCATGAAAACCCGCGCTGGGTTCGTCGCCGCGAACGACACGAACCTGCCGTATCCGAGTTCTGGTGGGTATGCTCAGCACGCGTCATCGCTTTTCTTATGTGAGAGACGCCTCACGCCTCAGCGTGACACACTTGAAGGGGCCCAAGGACACACACATAAATACACACACATACAAATATTCCCAATCTTTCACTATATTTTTAGGGTTTTTGTCTTCCCCCCATTTCTCATACTTCCCCATATTTTCCTGAAGATCGACGATTAATTGTGTCTGTGTTTGTTTTTGTTCCCCTCCTGAACACTGTCTTGTGTTCTGGGTTCCTAGCGCTCGCTGCCCGCCTTTCTCATGACGTTCCCATCCTTTGGGCCTCTAGGTCACGTGGGAGAGGCCAACGTTGAGCCATGACGAATCACCACCCGTCAGCCATGACCTCGTTGTCACAACAACCCAGCGCCAAGGGGCGAGTACATATGCGGGCGCAACGCCAGAGATGTGCGGGTCCGAAGGCCAATCTTGGGCGTGAACCGTCTGGGCCCTCAGGGCTCAAAGCAAAGCCATTCAGGGTCTGGGTTGTATGAGCTGATGGGAGGGTTCGTACCCCCCCTGCGGTGACTTCCTGCCAACGTGATCGAAAGACGCTCTGCCTAATTCTGACACCCCAATAGCCGCTAAACCTGGGAGCGCTCGCACAACATGAGAGTTATTGACTGGGGTGTGCGCCCGTGCCCCTGATAGGCTCCCCATTTCCGTTTGCGAGAGGTTAGTCCAGGTGGACGCGAGGTCGGCATTGAGGTGTGAGAGGCAGCGGCAAAACACATCAATACGAAAGTGAAGCCAATATCAATCCCCAACAACCTGGACCTGGAAGCCCGAGAGTGACTGAAGCGAACCACCATCACCACCACCACCACAGAGCTAGGCATCCAGAAGGACGCGTGGGTAGAAGAGCGCGCGATTGGCAGCCCTTCGTGAATCGCAAAGCGAGAACCGGGAGAAAAAGGAGCACCCCGCGACTGTGAAGCAGAAAGAAAGAGTACCTGACCGAGGAGCAGAGGATGGGGCGCCCGACTGTGAAGCACAAGACGGGCGGCGAGGCAGGAGGAAAAGGAGGGGTTGGGGCAGGGGCAGGAGCAGGAGCGAACCAAGAACGGCAACTCTCATCCGGTGACGCACCGCGGTGATGCGCTTGCCTGAGCAGTGGATGCGGCAGTGCCCATGCCGTGCCCGGGGCCCGCAGCGTCTGAGGAGCAGCCCTCCGTGGGCAGCCAGCTGAGCCAGATCGAGCCGGCAGCCTCCAGATAGCTCGCAGCCACTCTCTTGAGGGGGCACAGCCTCTGCGCGCCCTCCCTGTCGGCGCGCTCGTCTGGTCCACGCCTTGCGGGGGGCTTCGCTGCCCAGAGCTTTCGCGCACAACCTGGCGCCTCTACGCGCGTAGCGATTCGCGATAAAAAGAGCCCCTGTCCCTCTGGGAGGGGACCTAAGTCAGGGGGGCCAGCAACATCAGGGACGCAGGGCCTTGTCTGCAGATGCATCAAACCACACCGCCCAGATGTATCATCCCTAATGCCAGGACGGGGACCCACGTGAGGCCACGTCTTCAATATGGTATTCAGGTTCGGGATTCTTCTTTTATCCTCGAGGATGTAAGACACGCTTGCGTGTCTCTCCATGCCCGACCCGACCACCCCCCTCATCGCTCCCACGCGCGCCGAAAGCAATAACAACGACCTGCTGATCTCACGATGCTCTGAGCAGCCCTCCGAGAGGCAGCCAGGCATCCTCCTCTGGAGGAGTGGGAGGAGGAGGGACGGAGGGGGGGAGGAGGCGGAGGAGGGGGAGGAGGCGGGGGAGGCAGGAGGAGGCGCAGGAGACGGGGAGGAGGAGGGGAGGAGGGAAAGGAGAGGGTGGGCGGAGGAGAGGGGAGGGAGGACAAGCTGGGTGCGCTCGCGACAGGTCTGACGTCCTACCCGCGCCTCCCATTCCTTACCATTGCGTAGAGCCCCTCTCGGTTTGCACAGTCGGGTGCCGAAGAAGACACCGACCCCGAAAGGACAAGCGCCGCGCAGCATAGCATGACACAGCGTGGCGTATGAGAGGACGGCAGAGCGCAGCCTTGTGTAGCATGGCGTGGCATTGCGAAACAAACAACGAGGGCGGGGAGACAGGATGCCACTGCCGATCCAATAGTGCTGCCAGCGCTGCAGCGAGGGCGCCACTCCATTGGACGGAGGCTCCACAGCAACTAAGAAACGAGGCCGATGTTGCTGTGGGAATTCCATCTTGAAAAGGGAAGCCCCAAAAGCTCCACAGACCTCTCCCAGGTGCGTTCTGACCAGGACTTCGAGGCGAATCTAACAGTGGCGACGAGGGCCTCCCAGGAGGCCGAAAGAGGGGAAACGAGGGAGGGGTAGAGGAATTAGAGGCCTCCGAGATGGGGTCGGAGTAGATGGGGTCGGAGGATCGCGCCACATCGGCGATGCATCGGCGACAAATGATCGGCGATGCATCGGCATTGCATCGGCGATGCACCGGCGACGCATCGTCGACGTCGGCGATGCATCGGCGACGTCAACGTCAAGCAAATCGGGCTCCACATCGAGCCGCATCGGCGATGCGGAGCGGTCCTCCGACCCCATCTACTCCGACCCCATCTAGGAGGCCTAGGGGTATGGGTACACGTCGTTCATTTCTAATCGTGCTCATTTCTAGTTGTGCTCGTTTCTAATCGTCTCTGGCTCCTGGTGGCCAGGAAGAGGCCCAGGACAGAACACTTCGAAATGAAAAGATCTTGGACCCCCCAAAAATCAAACAACTTTCGAATAATCAGACATGAACAAAATGGAGGAGGAGGAGGAGGAGGAGGAGGAGGAGGAGGAGGAGGAGGAGGAGGAGGAGGAGGAGGAGGAGGAGGAGGAGGAGGAGGAGGAGGAGGAGGAGAGGGGAGAGGATGAGGAGGGGGAGGAGGAGGAGGAGGAGGAGGAGGAGGGAGGAGGAGGAGGAGGAGGAGGAGGAGGAGGAGGAGGAGGAGGAGGGGGAGGAGGAGGAGGAGGAGGAGGAGGAGGAGGAGGAGGAGGAGGGAGGAGGGGGAGGAGGAGGGGGAGGAGGAGGAGGAAGAGGGGGAGGAGGAGGAGGAGGAGGAGGAGGAGGAGGAGAGGAGGAGGAGGAGGAGGAGGCGCAGGAGGAGGAGGAGGAGGAGGGAGGAGGAGGAGGGAGGAGGAGGAGGAGGAGGAGGAGGAGGAGGAGGAGGAGGAGGAGGAGGAGGAGGAGGAGGAGGAGGAGGAGGAGGAGAGGAGGAGGAGGAGGAGGAGGAGCTCCGGGGCAGAGGCAGGACTGAAGAGGCCCTGGGACACACAAACAAATACACACAAATGACAGGATTTCCCATATTTTCCCACATTTGCTGGGTTTCAGTCTTCCCCCCCATATTTTCCTATCTTTTCTGGAGGGTCGACGATTAAGAGTGTCTGTGTTTTTTTTTCCCCCCTACCTAGGCTCTGCCTAGAAGGGTTCTTACTCTCTTAGCTTAAAGGGGCCGGGCAGTGGAACACGCCCCGGGCGGTTCCCCCAGTCCCCTGGGAGCGGTTCCCCCCAGTCCCCTGGGAGCTTTAGCTTTAGCTTTAGCTTTAGCTTAGCTTTAGCTTAGCTTTAGCTTGCTGTAGCTTAGCTTTAGCTTAGCGTTTCGCTTAACATTTCGCTTAGCGTTTAGCTTAGCTTTAGCTTAGCTTTAGCTTAGCTGTAGCTTAGCTTTAGCTTAGCTTTAGCTTATCTTTAGCTTAGCTGTAGCTTAGCTTTAGCTTAGCTGTTGCTCAGCTTTAGCTTAGCTTTCGCTTAGCTTTAGCTTAGCTTTAGCTTAGCTTTAGCTTAGCTGTGGCTTAGCTTTAGCTTAGCATTAGCTTAGCTTTAGCTTAGCGTTACTGTTACTACTAATGCTGCTTTCCTAGGGGTTCCAACTCCTAGGTAGGGTCGCACTGGGATAATTTTTCCTCCTGAAGGACAGCGGCCTCAGAGAAGCGAAGCCAACGCTGGAGCCGGAGCCTCCACTGGGAGGAGAAAGCGTGCCGGTACCGCTGCCCTTCGCACGCGCTGCCCTCTCTCTTCGGGCTCCTGGGAGGCCCTCGTCCCCACCGCTGGGTTCGCCTCGAGATCCTGGTCAGAACGCACCTGGGGAGAGGTCCAGGGAGTAGCGGTATTGGTACCGCTTGGTTTCCCCAACCACTGTCAAGGAGCCGACCCTTCAATGCGAAGCCCACGCAGCAGACAGTGACATGCTGCAGGACGGGCAGATCGGAATCGAGGCCAACGCTGTAGCGGGGGCACCATCCGAAGGACTGCAACCGCGAAGGTGACACAAGCGACAAAGAGGGAACACGTTTGAGAATGACACGAACGCGGAAATGAAACCAGCGCCGCAGCGGGAGCATCACGTTCAATTACCAAAAACGCGGAAAGAGGCCAACCCTACAGCGGGAGCTCATCGAGAAGGACTGGAAACGCGAAATTGAGGCCAACGCTGTAACGGGAACATTTTTCACGTCGGCGGCTAGGCAGAGTGACCGCGCTGGCGAGTGGAGTGAAACGGGCAAACGTTAAGCGAATTGGCTGTAGCGGGAACACAGCCTTGAAGAAACGAGAACGTGAAAATGGAGCGAGTGCTGCAGCGGGAGCGCAGTGCTGGAAGGACCGTCAACGCTCGGATTGGGAAGAAGCATGAGACATATCAGTGTTTGAAACCTGGGTGTGGTGAAGCAGTGTACGGAGAAGGCGTGACACTCTCAACACGTCTTCGGAGGAGAAAGGAATACTAGTCGGTCTGTGGAAGCGGAGGATGACGGGGGGGGAAGGAGGACGAGGGAGGAAGGCCCCAAAGAAGGCGTGGGGGGAGGAGGCCCCATATACTGCGCTGGCTGTGAGGCCAGCTCAGACCGCGGAAGGCAACTCGGGGAGATAGGGGCGGTCAACTCGGCGGCCCTGTGGAACATATCCACGAGGCGTGACTCTAGGGCCCCAAGAAGCCCCAAATCGCTCCCCAAGAGGCCTCAAGACTGCCCAGGACCAGAGAGGCTGATAACCCACAACCCAGGCACAGTGGCGGAACTTGCCCTAGGCAGCTGGATATCCACGATGCGTGGCTCAGGGGCCTCATTGTATCCCATCCAACTCCAGCATGCCCTGCCCAGGCGATGCCCTCGGACTCGAAAAAGCTCCAGGGACTCACCCACCCCAGCTCGCTATCAGGGGATATGTCGACCCCTATCCCAGGCTTCTTGGGCTTTTCGAATGGACCTAAAACTGAGGGCCCAACCCTGGGATATACGATGAGGTGGCGTCCATCATCGACAGGGGTGCGTCTGAATAGACCCCTTGGGGGTGTATCCCAGGGTTCCCCTCCTTTTCTGAGCGGCTTCATCTTTCGTCGAAAAGTCGGGGGTTTGGGGAGAGAAATCGCTTGCGACTCTCGGGTGCGACCAAGATGGGCTTTCGGTCCGGTTTGCGGCGTTCGCTTTCCGCCTGCGTCACCCCTGTTCATCTACTCCTCTCCCCTTATCCTCATCCCTTGCCCTCCCTCGTCGTCGTCCCTCCCCCTCCCCCTCCTCCTCCCTCCTCCTTTTCCTCTTCTTCCTCCTCCTCATCCTCCACCTCCTCCTGCTCATCATCAGCAACAACATTGGCATCGACATCCGCATCACCGCAAGACGGTGGGATCGCAAATCACGGCCCGAGGCAGGCGCGCGGACGCGAAGGCACCAGGCGACGGAGCCTCAGAGCGTCTTTCTAATGCTGCCCGACCCCCCCCAAAAGCTCTTGAAATGCAATTCAACCTCGTCCTTCCCCTCGTCCTCCCACGCACTGGGACTGGGCGTCTCCTGCTCAGCCTGTGCGCACAAGGAGAAGGAGGAGGAGGAGGAGGAGGAGGAGGAGGAGGAGGAGGAGGCGGATGGCGATGTGGAGGAGGAGGAGGCGGCGGAACTTCAGAGCGTCTTTCATGCTGCCCGACCCCCCCCAAGCTCTTGAAATGCAATTCAAAACTCGTCAAGGCCCTAAGCCTCTGCCGCTCCACAACGATTCTGTCTTCGGGCAGGCACTGCGCTGTAGCGGGCCAGAGGGCTTAAAGGCCATGGGTCCCGTGGGCGACCCGTCGTTTCGCCGCCCTGACGCGCCAGCAGCACCAGGTTCGTTTCGCAAAGCGAACACCGGGCCCTCGAATGACAGAGAGCTGACAGCTGCCGAGGCTTCCGACTCCGACCTCCGACTCGTCCTCCCGCGCACTGGGACTGGGCGTCTCCTGCTCCGCCTGTGCGCACAAGGAGGAGGAGGAGGAGGAGGAGGAGGAGGAGGAGGAGGAGGAGGAGAGGAGGAGGAGGAGGAGGAGGAGAGGAGGAGGAGGAGGAGAGGAGGAGGAGTAGGAGGAGGAGGAGGAGGCGGATGGCGATGTGGAGGAGGAGGGGGGGGAAGTGATTTCCCTTGTATTGTTTCCGTCCATCAGCCCGCGCAAAAGCATGTTCCATCATTGGGGGGTTTGAAGGCCATCTTAGGTTATTGAAAGAAGCAAAGCGGGCCATGAACTCTGGGGAGATAGTACTGCTCCGGCCATGGTATCCACTCACCCCTCACCTCCTGCCCAGGTAAACTTTTCTCATTCGGCGTTTCGACATTGGGCGGGGGGGGAGGGGGGGGGTCTGGCTCGGGACCTCTGTTTAATGCGACTGTTTGCAATAGTGCGCCCTATGGGGGAGACTCCACCTGCTCGAAACAGGCGCCACAACATAACCAACATCTACTCCATGAGGGAGGGTGCGAGGGCCCGCGCCGATCGGCAAAGTAATGAATAAGAGAACGATCACCAGAACCCTGACATCATGATTTGTTTCTCAACGTCGACCCCCCGAGTTCTAGACCCCTCCCCTGGGACCGACTTCTCCTCTGGGGTCCTTTTGCTGACGGTCCCCCGGACGCAACACGAGAGGCCCCCAGAGATGCCGAAACTTGCTAGAACCCCCCCGTCGCAACTCTTGCATAAAGGGAGCAGGTGGAGGCACCCATGCTCCTCCCACTTCTCGTTGGACCCCCCGAATGATTAAGCAGAACGGACCCCTGACCCTTGGGGAGAGTACCTAAGTCAGGAGGGTCACAAATATTAGGGATAGGGGGTGGTTTCTGCATGCGTATCGGACCAAACCGCCCAGATCGATTATCCCTAATGCGAAGACGGGGACCTCAGCGAGGCCACGTCGTCAGTGTGGTAGTAGGATTTAGGGGTTCGGTCATTCTCGATGGCCGAAAGTCTGGAGCGCTGCCAGTTCTCGGCGGCGAGCCCAGGGTGGAAGCGAGAGGGGGGGCCAGGCCTTCTCAGAAGGCAACGGGGGAACTCAGAAGCCCTCACGCCTTCCGAGAAGCCGCCTCTGGCTTCGGAGAGGGCTTAAAGAAGAGAGCTCCTCGGAAGGCGAGATGGCTTCTGACAAGCCCCGCCGCCGCCTGAGAAGGCCTGCCCCCTCTCATGGAGG
>CAUYUJ010000968.1:67323-69823 GCA_963575745.1 Prorocentrum cordatum
TGGCCACCTTGGAAGCCAGAACATTACCACCATCACCGAGATCGGGATCTTCTTCCCTCGGAGGAGGCACACCGCCGATATTGGTGTTGGTGACAGCTTCTAGGCCTGCGAGGAACTCTTTCAGTTGCGAGCCAGGGGGAAAATGAGAATGGGGCAGGCCTTCTCAGAAGGCTCGGAAGTCCACCGGCCTTCTGAAGAGGGCCTCGAAGCCCTCCCCGAAGGCGCAGAAGACCATCCGAATGGCCGGGCGGGGGGCCCCGAGAAGGTCCTGCCGCCTTCCGAGAACGCCCTCCCCTCCTCACTTTCCCCCCCCCTTGCCACCGCTCGGACGTCCCTTTCCCGCGCGTGTGCTTCGATGTCGTGCGCTGTTGTGCTTCGAAAACGAGCCAAGAGGCGCCTCGGTGGCTGTCGCCGTGGAAGAAAAGGGCACACGCTTGAGCGATGCCCGGGCCCTCGCTCGCCGCCGCCTCTTTGACCGAGCGCCCTGCCCCGGCGGAGGCTCGAGCCTCGCTAAAGGGGCCCCAGGATACACAAATAAATGCACACAAATAAAACGATTCCCCATAGTTTCCCATATTTTCTGGGTTATCTGTCTTCCCCCCCCACTCCCCCTATTTTCCCCTATTTTCTGGGGAGTGGACGATGAATTGTGTCTGTGTGTATTTTCCCTCCTGACTTGCCCCCTCCAGCGGCGCCGCAGGCACTGGGCGGAGAGCAGGCGGGCACGCGGCGCGCGCCGCAAGCCCGCGCCGCCGCTCCGCCCCCTCCCCTTGCAAGGAGGGCCCTCCCCCTCCTCTTCCTCCTCCTGCTCCTCCTCCGCCTACGCCTCCTCCTCCTCCTCCTCCTCCTCCTCCTCCTCCTCCTCCTCCCCCAAAACTTTTTCGCCGTTGGGGACACCTGCCCCAGGGCGGCTGGAAAGCTTATACCCTTACGGTGGCACCGCAGGGGTAGAAACTTTCCAGCCGCCCAGGGGCAGGTGTCCCCGACGGCGGAAAGCTTATTTCATACCGTTCCTCGCTCGCTGATTCAAGGAGGGCCCCCCCTCTCCCCCGGGAAGGTCACCATGCCGCCGATGTGGAAGACGAAGCGCGCTCGGTCCTCGCCGGGAGGAGAGGGAGGAGGGAGGAATGGAGAAAGGAGGGAGGGAGGGCGAGGGAGGAGGGCGGGGAGGAGGGAGGGAGGATGGGGGAGGAGGGGGAGGGCGGAGGGGTCGTCGGAGATCGGGGCGGGCCGGCCGGGGAGGATGAACCCGAAGGCGGGCCCGGGGGGGGGGTGAGAGGGGGCGGGCCTTCTCAGAAGGCTCGGAAATCCCCCGGCCTTCTGAGGAGAAGTTGTCTGAGCCCTCCCCGAAGGCGCACAGCACTTCTCAGAAGGCCGGAGGGCTTCTGCGAGGTCCCGCCGCCTGTTCAGAGGGCATGTTGATCCTTCTCACTTCCCGCCCTCGATCGCCGCCGATTAACGGACAACGCACACTTTTTTGTTTTGCTTCCTGGCCAGCTGGTCCAGCACAACGGAACGATGAGCGATGTCGCTAATGAGAATTACCATCAGACGTTGTTGATGGGGTAGCGCTGAACGCTCGACGCAGAAACAGGGGGCATGCACGGCCACGTAAACGACCCAAGAGTAGCGCAGCGGGATGAAGCAGCTGTACCTGAACAACACACACACACTTTTACCTCGTGGCCAATTTGTCAAGCCCAGCGAGGGCAATAGCGGAACGCGCAAAAAAAAGTTACCACCGAAGACGTGTCCATGAGTCAGCCCAGCGTTGTGATTGGCTGATGGGGGAAAGGATGGGCTTGCCTCGAAAACAAAGAAAGGTAGGGTCTGGATTCGGGCGGAGGGAATATAGATGTTCGAGTTCGGACACCAAGACCATCGAGAGTTCGAAACATATTTGCAACATGCAAGCAGAGATCGGACAACATTCACATGTGATAGCAAACTTTGGGAAAATAACTTGGGACTCTGCTGAACAACAACATCGAGCCAAATCCGGAATGTTCGAAACCAATTCGGGAGTTCAAGGGAAGTTCACACGCGCTCGAGATATTCGGAACTTCTTCGCCGCCAAGCTCTATCCGAACTTCCAGATTCTCGCAGCGTTGAACCTGACATGCGAAAAAGCATTGGCCTCGAACGTTCTCTGGACTCCGATGATTTTAACATCAGCCCATTAAACCCCCCTCAGCCAACTACAATGAAGGGGCCCCTATGACACACAAATAAATACACACAAATAAAAGGATTCCATAGTTTTTCCATATTTTCTGGGTTTTGTCTTCCCCCCACTTCCATATTTTCCTATATTTTCTGGGGAATCGACGATTAATTGCGTCTGTGTGTTATTTTCCCTCCAGCTACAAGCCCAGCGGTTGACGCTTGCAGGAGAACGCGTGTCGAGGCCATGCCCGCAGGAGAGAATGCCCGAGGGCACAGTGCACGCAGGCGAGGCAGGAGATGCCCGCAGGGCCAGCGAGGAGGCAGGGCGGCACGC
>CAUYUJ010000968.1:74823-88755 GCA_963575745.1 Prorocentrum cordatum
GCCAGGATCGGTGCATGTGCATAGTTCTCTTCGCCAGAGTTTTTACTATCCAGTGCGCTGAGCTTTCTTCCGGGAATCTGTTGTGTCCCTCCGGGGAGACCGTTGTGGCCGCCGCGGATCTGCCAGCACTCGCCCAGCTTCCGGGTTAAGGAGGGGGGCGAGGAGCACCAGAGGGGGGGGCAGAGAAGAACAGAAGCGGCATGGGCATAAACTTTTGGCGCTTCGCGCGGGTTTGTTGAGTCTGCGCTGGACCCACTCCCTGGCGCGCGGAGCGCGCCAGGATTAAGTCGGGCGCACACATGTGTATATATATATATATATATATATACATGTATATACACACAAGACTGCAGTGGCGCTTCGCGCCATGCACCTTGGTCCTTGACATTTGGTATGCAGGCGGAATGGCAGGAAGGTCGAGCCGACAATTTAGCGATAACTCCTTGTTGCCTTTTTCCAACATCGCCGCTAAACTAATGTTATTCGTTATCCGTCCTCCATGCTTCTTTTTCCTCATTCTCGCCATACCCTGCGCATGTTCCCCATCCTCCTCAACTCTTTTTGCGGAGGCTCCTCCTTGGAGAGCCTCTGGGGGCCTCACAAAAGTTTCAGGCTTTCTTAAGGCCTTCTGGAAGCCTCCTGGGCGTGTTCTGGAGGTTCTGGGGGCTTCCTCGGGCCACCCTGCCTCCAACCGCGGGCTCCCTGAACGACCGGGTCACGATTTGGAATGCTTCGGAAAGTGTCTTGGGGCCGTCTTGGGCCGCCATGGGGCTCTCTTAGGGCAATCTTTGACCCCTGTTGTGCCGTTTTGGGGCTCTCTTGGACTGCCTGGAAGCCCTTTCGGATGGTTGTGGGGCGATTTTGGAGCCTCCCAGGCGGCTTCGGACGCCCAGAAGGCTGCCACATTGGAGCGTCGGGAAGCCGACAAGAGGAGAACCCCGAAATTCACCAAAGGCCCACAGAAGATCAAGGAATTTTGCCTCTTGGGGCCTTCTTGGGAGTGCTCTTGGAGGCTTTTGGAAGCCTTTGGGGCCGTCCTGGAGGCCTCTTGGGCCATCTTGAGGTCACGTCGGTCACTCTTGGAACGCTCTTGTCTTGGGGGTCTCTGGGACGTCTCCGATGACCCCCCTGATCGCACTAGGTGTGCTGGGAAGGCTTGGCAAAACGCCCTGCGAAGCCCGGTGCCCGAGGGTCGCGCCGCATCGGCGCGGAGAGAGAACTGGTGCGGCGCGAGCTTCCGACCCCCGCTGGGGCATCCCGCCCCGACGGCCCCTGGCTCGCTGGGGGACGAGGAGGAGGAGGAGGAGGAGGAGGAGGAGGAGGAGGAGGAGGAGGAGGAAGGAGGAGGAGGGAGGAGGATGATGAGGAGGAGGAGGAGGAGGTCAAGGAGGATGAGGAGAGGAGGAGGCGTAGGATGAGAGGAGGATTGTGGTTTATTATGAGGATGATTTGGAATTTCTCTTTGATTGTTGTATGCTTATTTGCTTATTACTTTTTGGGCGCCTTGCTCTCTATCTCGTCCGTGAGGTCGACCCAGATCGCGAGCGTGATGGCCACGGCCCCGCGGAGCCCGCTCCTGCCGGCGACGGGGGGGCCGGGTCGTCCCTCCGACCCGCGGGCAGGACGTGTGCCCGTGTCCCCTGCTCTCTTGGCCTTGACGTGAGGCCCCTCCTCCTGCCTTCCCCCCTCTGGCATTGAAAGCTGTGCGCGGCCCGCTCAGCTTCGATCGGAAGAGGTGCGCTCTCGACCCGCGGATCACAAAAGTCCGTGACCCCTGCTTCCTGGGCTCTCCGGGGGAGAGGGCGCCCAAACAAGCCGAGGCGCCGAGGGCGTGGAGCATGAATCGGCCTCCAGGGGCCAGGCCTCTCTCCATACCCACTGCGCCTCTCTGCTCTCTGGGGGAGGGCGAGCCCGAAGCTCCAAGGCGCACTGGTGGAGGGGGGGGGGGCAACGATAGGGACTGGCATAGGGGGGGGAACATCGACCTGGAATCAACGACACGTCGTCGATTGATCGGCGATGGACCCCCGGATAGCGCATCCGCACCTTCCTGGGCAAGGCGGAGTCATCGGGCCCCCATCGGCGAGGAAGGGGCGCTTGCGGGTCGACGCGCCCCCCCCCAACCCCGTGCCTATCCCCCCTAATCGCCGCCCCCGAAGTGGACATGGACACGAATCCTTCTCTGCAGGCTCGCACCCTCTTTCGTGGAAGGCCCCACCTGCTCAGGATGAGGAGGCTCTGGAGGCGTGGAGGCCGTCGTTGTGAGACCATCAGGACGCTGAATTCTTGGCACTTTTCGGCCGCCAGGCCCCGCGAGCACCAGCGAAGGCAGGGGCCCGGAGCAAGCACATCGAAGACACGAAGCACCTGGCCCTGGAGAGAGAGAGACGCCCAAGCGGAAGGAGAACGGGTCGCCCGAACCTGACCGCCCCGAGCCGTCGACGGCGAAAGCAGGCCGCCTCCTAATTACTACGCTGGCCGATTGCGGCTTCTCCCCCGCGCGCCCCACCCCGCTGCCCCCTGCCCCTGCACATGTTGCTGCTGCTGCTGTTCCTGCTGCTCCTCCTCTCCTCCCCCTCCTGCTCCTTGTCCTCCTCCTCCTGCTTTTTTTGACGCTGCGCGGACCTAGATCGGATGATCATAGCGTCTGTCCTCCTCCTCTTAATCCTCCTCTTCCTCCTCCTCCCATCACCGTCCTCCTCCACCACAACCCCATTCAAAACAGCTCGTCTCTTTGTCGCACCACAGGAAGAAAGCTGGTACGGCGAGCTGGGCGTTCCGCCCGAACCTTCCGCACAGTGTGTGGCCCCTAGGCTTGACATCTCCACTGGAGTGCGGGTGGTCGGGACGGGAGGGTACGCGGCGGCATCGATGAATGGACGACTGGCTCGCCATCGCTCGTGCGTCCATTTCCCCGTGCATTTTTCGTTTTCGTCAGTGTTCTTTTTGTGCTCGATGGTCCCCGCCGAGAAAAAATGCACACGTCCGAGCGATGCCAAGATAGGCTTGACATCTCCACTGGAGTGCGGGTGGTCGGGGCGGGAGGGTACGCGGCGGCATCGATGAATGGACGACTGGGGGCCGATGCGCTCCCCGATGAGCCTGCCCCCCCCCCCCCCGACGGCTGCCCCCTCTGACAGCGCCTCAAAGCTCGGATCGTCTCGCGTGCGAGCGGGTGACCCAGAGGCCACCCCCGCTCTCCCAGCGCCCTCGCCGAGCGCGCGCGCGCGCGGGCGACGGCTTCGCCTCCCCACTCCCTAGACCTCTGACGTCGTGATCTGTTTTTCGCCACGTCGGCCCCCAGAGTTTTCTCGACCCCTTCCCCTGGACCAGCTTTTTCATCCCGACTCGTTGTTCGACGGTGCCCGAGGCCTGGCATGGGCCCCTGGAGGCGGCAAAGCGCGGCAAAAACCTCCCGTCGTGATCTTCTCTCGCGGCCCCGAGGGGTACTGGGCCCCGATGGGGCCCCCCTCGGACCTCGGGCCGAGCGGAGGCCCAGGAGCGAGCTCGGCCCGAGTGGGTGGCGCCGAACCCGGGGGAGAGACCGCACGGCAGGGGAATGGCTTCTCCCTGGGCTCCCCCGTCCTCCTGGGCTTAGGTCGGGAGAGGCGGCGGCGGCGGCGGCGGCGGCGGCGGCGGCGGCGGCGGCGGAGGAGGAGGAGGAGGAGGAGGAGGAGGAGGAGGAGGAGGGGAGGAGGGGGAGGGGGAGGCGAAAAATCAAACATTCCCCCAAAGTATCCCCCTAAATAATCAAACATACCCCCAACATCGTCCCCATACAATTTTTGGACTATCTCTGAACATTCCCCCTGTAGAGGGACGTGCCCGACGCAACCCTGGTCTCCCCCGTCCCCCTGGGCATCCCCCCCGGGAGGGGCCTGGGACCTCGGCTCCCGACGTGGCCTTGGGAAGTACGAGGAACATCGGAGCAAGAGCGCCGATTTCTCGTCCCCTCTCCCCCCCTTTCCTCCTCCTCCCTCTCCTCTTCTTCTTCCTCCTCCTCCTCCTCCTCCTCCTCCTCCTCTTCCTCCTCCTACTTCTCCTCTTCCTCCTCCTCCTCCTCCTCTTCCTCCTTCCCCCTCCGTTTTGTGCAAGAGCCATGGCACGCGTGCCACTTGTTTTCGGCCATAATGGGCATTATAGAGGGGGGAGGGCGACGCCTCCCCCCCGCCGTGCGCACGGCGGCAGTACCCGGAGCGCACTGGGGGGGAAGGGCGTTACGTTATAGGTGGGGGGGCGGGGGCTATGATGCCCATTATGCCTCAAGCTACAAAGAAGCACGATCTTGGAAACTCAGAGGAACATCTGAACAAGTAACTACAAACTTTAGGAGCTCCGCACGGATTTGTTCGATCGCCGCGGGACCCCCCTCCCTGGCGCGAGGAGCGCGCCGGGGGCGGCGCAGGAGGCGCCGCCAGGGGGATCGTTTTTGCCGATCCAAGAAGTCTGCGCGGAGCTCGGACATTTTTTTACGTTTACGCAGCGCTCCTTGTTCGACTCCTGTGGGCCTGGGATTAGGTCGGGCATGTCCCGCCGCAGGGGGATTGTCGACAAAACATGAAAAATACCTCCCAATACTCCAACGTGGTCAAAAATGGTCAAACAATCGTCCCCAGACCATTTTTTGCCTATGTTTGAATATTCCTCCTTTAGAGGGACACGCCCGACTTAAGCCCCGGACCTCGGCTCCTGACGTGGCCTTGGAAAGTCTGAGAACTTTCGGAGCTCCGCACGGATTCGTTCGATCGCCGCGAGACCGCCCCTCCCTGGCGCGCGGAGCGCGCCGGGGGCGGCGCCGGAGGCGCCGCCTGGGGGATCGTTTTTGCCGATGCGAGAAAACCGCGCGGAGCTCGGGCATTTTTCGGGATGCTTGCGCAGTGGTCCTTGCTCGACTCCTGTGGGCCTGGGAAATCGGCCCCCGAAGTTGAAGCTGCGGAACCTGCCATCGCTCGGCCTCCTCCTCCTCCTCCTCCTCCTCCTCCTCCTCCTGTGGGCATGGGAAATCGGCCCCCGAAATTGAAGCTGCGGAAGCGGAAGAAGAACCTTGTCTCGGACCACAGGGCGCTCGGCTGGCTCGCTCAGCCCCCCCGCCCGCCCCGTCCAGGTCATCACGAGGGCCTCCTTCAGGGTGATGTGGTCCCCGGCGAGCTCCATGGCCGGCAGCATGAACTGTGCCCGCCAGGGCGCCAGCGGAATTCGTTGCATGCCCCCCTCCTCCTCGTCCTCCTCGTCCTCCTCCTCCTCCTCCTCCTTCTCCTCCTACTTTTCTTAGGCAAGCTCTGGAGCGAGAGCTCGCAGCGTCAATACTTGTGTGCCGTCGCACGCCCTCCCCGTCGCGCTCGCAGTCAGGCAGCACGCGCGAGGGGCAACAAGGCGGTGGGATCGAGGGGACGCCCAGCCACCACTGCCAGCAGCAGGTCAGGCTCATGCAGCCTGACGGCTCGTACGAACCCCTGCTGCACGAGGGTCCGCCCGCGGCCACCGAGATGCCCAGGCGCGCCCCCCCGTTCGGCGTTGGCGAGCTTGAAACTCAGTTGAGGGCTGGTCGAGATGTGGGTGGCCCTCCTCCCCCTCGTCTTCGTCCCATGGTCCTCTCCGTCTCCTCCTCCTCGTCCTCCTCCGGTCTAGAAATCGAAGAATCCCCCCCCCTCCCCATCATAATGACCACCCCGACACGCGAAGCCGTTCCGTAAGCGCACCCGAAGAGGGAATCGAGCAGGGCAGGGCTGTTCAGCAAACGCCCAAGGCCGTCCCGTAAACGCCGATTGTCCGGTCCGGGTGGTTTTCCTCCCTTGACAGGTCTCCTCCCTCCTCTCTGCCGCGGCGCGCGCGGCAGGTGGCAAGCAGTGCGCGCCAGGGTTGAAGGGGCCCTGGGACACACAAACAAATGCACACAAATCAAGGGATCCCCCATATTTTCACATCTTGTCTGGGTTTTTGTCACCCCCCCACTTCCCATATTTTCCTATATCTTCCTGGGAGTGGACGATCCATTGGGTCTGTGTACTTCTTTCCCTCCGGAAGGTTGCCGAGGGGGGGAGTCGGGGGCGCGCGGGGCGCGCCGGCGGGCCGGCGGGGCGTGGGCCACCGCACGCAGCGGGGGCCCGAGGCCGTTGGGGGCGGACGCGGGCTCTCCTCGTGCTCCGCCCCGCCACACGGAGATCGAAGACGTACGTTAGGCGAGCGACGTGGGCCCAAACGGGGACCAACACGCTGTGCCAACACGAAGCGTGTGAGCACGACCGTTTTGAGCACCCTGCCGACCCTACATACCTCAACGGCCCTACAAACCACCCCCCCACCCTACAGACCCCACCGACCCGCTACTCTACCTACCCTACCTACCCTACGTACCTGCCCTGCCTACCCTATCTTCGCAAATGCATCGGAGATGCGTCGGTGGCGTCGACGCAGGGATGGAGGCGATCGGGCCCCGGATCACACCGCATCGCCAACGCATTGGCAATGCGGCACGATCTTCCGACCCAGGCTGCTCTGGGGGCGGTGCGCAGGCGGGGTGACGCGAGGCGCGCGTGGGGGGAGGGGGGCCTCTGAGACGGCAGGGGGCTTCCCGGAAGGCGTCGGACGCGTTCTGGGAAGCTTCCTGGAAACCTCCGAAGGCTTCCGAGAAACACCCTGCCTGCTTACAAAACGGCCCCTTCGAGGCCGTTTTAGATTTTTCGGCGGTGGCACGGGTTCACTGGTTGGGGGGGAGGGGTGCCGAAGCATGACATGACGTTTTCGCTCCAGGCAGTCCCACGGATGCCCTCGCGAACCAGTACTGCGTACCCCCTTTCGGACCTGCGCAACCGACAAAGTCAGTGGAGGCCTCCTAGAACGGGTCTGTCTCGAAGGTTCGCGCCGCATCGCCAATGCATCGGCGACGTCGGCGTGGGGAAACACGGTCTCCACATCGAGCCGCATCGTCGATGCAGCGACGATGCGGCGCGATCCTCCGACCCCATCTCCTCCGACCCCATCCATGAGGCCTGCGCAGAGTAAAGTCGGGCATGTCCCCCGAAAACTTAAAACTAGTCAAAAGAATACACCAGAAAAAAAAACAAAAATCCCCCAAACATCGCCCCCATACTATTTTTTGTCTACTTTGGAATCTTCCTCCTGTAGAGGGACAGGCCCGACTCAAACGTAGAGGCAAGTAATCTGAGGGGGGGAAGGGGGGCGGCGGGGCCCGACAACCCGGGTTATCGCGGGGTCTGAGAAATGGTGGTTCAAAGATGGGGCTCTGAGGGAGGCGGCCCTAGGAATAGGAAGGTGTCCAAGATTGCTGGCGTTGCTGACGGGCACCTCGTCCTCAGGAAACCCCATCCCTGAGGACCTCCCCAGCTTTGAACCACCCGAACCAAAAACAGTTCCCCGGATCTCATCACGGGGGGGTATACTTTTTTCGGGGGGTCCAGCGAGCCTCGTCAGACAAGATCGCGGGGGGGTCTCGATCTTGGATCCTTGGTCGCCTCTCTGGGGGGTCTACTTCAAGCTGTCGTGCAACACGTTCTGGGGGGTCTGCAATTTTTCGACATCTGCTGAGGGTTCCAGGGGGGGGGTCTAGCTCCATGCCAAGTGCCAGCTCCCTTCCCAGACCCCCCACGTCGTGACTTCTTCGTGACGTGACCCGCCAGGAGCCTGGACCCCTCCCCGGGGACCGGCTTTTCATCCTGAATCGTTGCTTGAAGCTCCCAGGGCCCGGCGAAGGCCCGGAGGACGAACAAAGCGAAGAACCTCCCGCCATGGTTTCGGGGGCGGCCAAGATGGAGGCGTCCAAGAGGGGGGGGGGGGCGCAAATCACGGCCGGCGGCACGTGCGCGGCCCAGGGGGGGGGGCCAGGGACGGTTTGAAATAAGAAGGGGCGCCATGAAATCTGGGGAGACATCATGGCCCCCGCCATGATATCCCCCCTAGTAACTAGTCATCATCGCCCCCCTCTATGCCGCCCCCGATGATTTCTTCACTTCGCGAAGGGGAGGAGGAGGAGGAGGAGGAGGAGGAGGAGGAGGAGGAGGAGGAGAGGAGGAGGAGGAGGAGGAGGACGAGGAGGAGGAGGAGGAGAGGAGGAGGAGGAGGAGGAGGGGGTGGTTGCCCTGCGCCGTCCCCCCGAAAGGCGCGCCGCGCACCCGCGCGGCCCATGAGCGGAGGCCCCGCGCGAGGCGCGCGCTCCTCCTCCTCCTCCTCCTCCTCCTCCTCCTCCTCCTCCTCTTCCTCCTCCTCCTCCTCCTCCTCCTCCTCCTCCTCCTCTCCTCCTCCTCCTCCTCCTCCTCCTCCTCCTCCTCCTCTTCCTCTTCCTCCTCCTGCTCCTCCTCCTCTTCCTCCTCCTCCTCCTCCTCCTCCTCCTCCTCCTCCACGTCCCACCTCTGTGGTCGACGGCCGATGGCTGAGCGAAACAATTCCTCTGCCTCCTCCTCCTCCTCCTTCTTCTCCCCAAAACGAGGACCAAATCGGTTGAAGATAAACCGAGAATCTCTGAGAGCCGGCGGCTCTGGAGAATGTCTCGGGCGCTGCGGCCTTCTCAGAGCGTTCTGGAACGCTCTGAGAGCGTTCTGGAACGCTCTAGAACGAATTCATCCTCGTCTTAGGCCCGCCCGACCCTCCCCATTCCTGACCCAAGGAATCCGACGTCGTGATGTTTGCTGTGTTCACAGCGTGGACGCCAGGAGGGACAGGCGCCTGCCCTGGGGCCGGATGTTCCTCCCGAGTGGCCTGTGACGTTCCTGGGATCCTGCGAGGACCCATGGGAGCCGAGCACCATAGCCATTATTGCGAGGCGGGCATATATCCATATACGCCAACAAAGGAACCAACGCCCTGGGACCCCAGCGGGCGGTGGATATGGATATATTTGGGCCCCAGGGGCCTCAAGTATATACATACCCACCGCCTGACGAGGTCCCCGAAGATCGCTCCCCCCAGCGATGGTTATGGATAAATTCAAGCCTCGAAACAAACCGAATTTCCAGAAACCTCCCGTTACGATTTTTCAAAACAAAAAAGAGGTGGGGGACCCTACCGCCTGACGGACCAATCGCAAATCACTGTTACCAGCCCCGGCCGACTGGGGCACATTACAACAGGCCATAAAGCCGACTGGTATCAACTACAACGCGCCATTCCAAGCTTTACACTGGGATTATGATTGTGAAGCGTGTTCGCACCGTCCAAAAATGAAATGAAACCCTCAAGTGTCAACATGATGCCTGGGAAGCGATGTGAACGCCACACTTGGAATTGTTCCCAAGCTGTTACGTTCCATCTGCGAATGGCGTAGTTCTGAAATGAGCATAGATCGGCTTCCACACTGGAGCTGTCGGGTTTTCGGAAAAGAAGCGCATCGGTTTCGCACGAGAACAGAGTCTGTGTGGTAGTATGCAATGTTACACTGAAGAAGGTCAAATTTCCATATGGGATCTGTGTCGGCTTCATGAGAGACCAGCATATCCACCCTGATAATAAACACCCCGACAAGCGAAACCGTTTGGCAAACGCGTCCAAGGAAATTCGCCGGCCCAACGGGCCAGAGGCGTGCTAAGATCTCTGGTAACTACTTAACAATATTTCTAGTTCGCGCGCGCGGGGCGGCCCCTGGGGGGCCCCGGACGAAAAGTACCGGGGCCGATCCCTGACCCCCGGGCGATCCCCAGGGGGGAGGCTATTTTTCGCCACCCCTCACAAGGATCGTGGGCTCCGAGGGGGGGGCTGCCAACGACTACCCCCCCTCCCGCCCCAAGGGGCCCCCAAGAGCTCCCCAAGATGCCCAAGGGGAGCCCAATACGCCGCCAAGGAGCCGCAAGACGCTCCCAAGAAGCCCCCAAGAAGACCCCAAGAGGCCCCAAATAGCGCTCCAGGGCCGGCGGAATGAGCGAAGCGATTAAGTAATAGAGCAGGACAAGCCTGTTCAGTAAACGCCCAAAACCGTTTGGTAAACGCCGGTTGTCAGGTCTGGGTGTTTTCTTCTCCTCCCTTGCTTCATGGCCGAAGTGCATCACATTCGTATCAGAAATGTGTACACGCATCAGAGAACAGAGAAGTGCATGGTATCCACAAGATGGGGCTTGTGAAACTCGCATCTGAGGCGAACATGATGTTCATACTCCACGCGTCTAGAATTCGCATGCGCATACATGGTTCTCAACCTGAAGTGCCATACACTGGTGCGAAAACGATGTAGCCTGCACATGAGATCTGTAGGTTTGCCACACGAGAGCTGTGAAGTTTGCTAAAGTTTGCAAATGGAATTTGTCAATCTACCATATAATGGGTAATTATCTCGGCCGCGGTCGTAACACAATTGTACAGCTGTCACCCGGGAGAGCCAGGCTTCCCATGCTGACTGTACAGAAGACAGACGAGATAGCTTGCCGCAGGGACATGTGATACGTGTTCTCAGAATCCGCCACCGTGCCTGCACGGAACGGGCGTGTTAAGATCTGCGGTAGTTGCCTGGGAAACTGTTAAAAGACGTTCGAAGGACCCTCCCCCCACCCTGGCCATCGCTCGGACGTCCATTCCCTGTGTTTTTTTTCGGTTTCGTGCGTGGTTTTTTCGCCAAATGATCAAGGATGCTCCTCGACGGTCCTCGCCGAAGGAAAAATGCACACGTCCGAGCGATGCCAAGCACCTGCTCGCGCGCGTGGTTGGACCCCCCCCCGTGACATTGTTTTCTGGCGGCCGTTTCGGCCTCCAGGCAGCTAAGATGGCCTCCAAGACGGCTTCTAAGACAACCACAACGATAACACAACGGCTCAAGACTACTCAAGACAACTCAAGAGCCTCTCACGGGAGCCTCAAGACGGCGCAGGATTGCCACAACGGGTCTAAGACAGCCCAGGAGGCCCCCTGACACAGCCCGAGAGAATTGAAAAAGGTCTCCCTGGAGAGCCCGACGAAAATGGGGGAGGCGGGGGGGGGGGAATGGGGCCAACACAATGGAACTCCAATCGGTTGTTTATAGCCTGTCCGGGTTTCCGACCAGCCAACATGGCACGAGAGACGTCCACGACGCGTCCAAGGTATCTCCAACGCAACCTGAGAGGCCCCCGAAACGGCCCCTAAGACGGCCCCCCTGGGCTGTCTTGGATGGTCGGAAACCCGAACATGCCAGAACCTCAAACACACTAAAACGCCTAGGGACACCAGTGCGGTTGGCCTCCTCGGGCTCTGTTGGCGGGCCTCTTGGAGACCTCGTGGGAGCCGCATGGCCTCCACGACAGATGTTAAGGCAACCAGGATGGCGCCAAGATGACCCAAGACGGCTCAAAAGGCTCTCAAGATAACCATGATACTGATCAAGGCGAGCCCAAAGACGGCCAAAGAGGTCTTCAAGAGGCCCCCCTGCAGAGCCCGAGGAAGCCAACACCAGTGATGTATCTCTTCGTATACACAGAAGATTGTGTGATTCTCACCTGTTCGGGTTTCCGACCGCCCAAGACGGCCCACGGCGCCTCCAGGAGGTCCCCAACATAAACCTCGAGGCAGCCCAAGACTCCTCAAGAAGACCCGAAATCAGCCCAAGAAGACCCACAGATCGCCCAAACGGCTCGCATGACGTGCCCAAGACAGCCGCGAACCGCCCCAAGAGGGCACCGACGCGGCCTAGAGAGACCCCAAAGACGGCCTCCATAGGCGCCAGACGGGCCAAGAGTCCACCAAGACGGCCCAGCAAGCCCGAAGCGGGCCCCAAGAGACCCCACGAGGCCCCCAGGAAGTCCCAAGGAAGCACCACGAAACTTTCTCCTCCTCCTCCACAATTTCACCCTCTCCTCCTCCTCCTCCTCCTCCTCCTCCTCCTCCGCCTCCTCCTCCCTACCGCGCGGACGCCGACGAGGTCGGGATCACGAACCGCCCCAATGCAGACTACTCGTCGGAATTGCGCTGTCCTTGCACTCGGCGTCCTTCCTGTTGCGCTCTTGCGCAGGCGCGGTGGCGGGGCGGGGTTTGCCGCAGGCAGCCGGATTCCTGTTTCGGCTTTGTGTGGAACCAATGCCGATGTGATCTGATGAATGTACTGTTCTCGCATTGGCACTGTACAGGGCAGTTTTTAATACTTTTTGTGTGTTTGTTACATGTAGATATAGGGTCTTTAATAATGATTGATGTATGAATACATTTATGCATGAACTCATCGTTGTATTTAATACGAAATCCCTGCATTTTTAATACATGATCCGCACGCGGAGCATGTTTTTAAAACGGCACTGTATGGCATTCGCATGGAATGTGTAAAACTTCCTATAACATGTATGCCTGCGCGGCACGGGCACAATGTTCTTTCGTTTCGCATCTGTATAGGCACCATGCGGGCAATGCACCGGCCTCACAACATGGGGATTCTGTATTTGGCCTATGAGAGACCCGAAGTCTCGGTACGGAGATGCGGTTATATATATATATATATATATACGTAGATACCAGCCATGTGGGTACTGTACTGCTGCCAGGTGGCAACAAGGCATATATCCAGCAAAGGAATCTGACCTACATGAAAGAACTGTCGGCGTAATACATAAGACGTGTATAGCTCCCGTATGGGGACAATATAGGTATCGTAGGACACTTTGCACATTTCCTTTCACAACTGCACTGTTCGAACACGGGTAACTTGTAGTTTTCATGCTGTAACTGTTCAGTTGCCATGTGAGAAAAACATTTCGGCCCCACGGCAACGGTCTGACGTCACTTGGGAGACGTATTGTTTGGCCACGGGCATTTCACGGTTTTCGCATGCAAAGTTTTACAGTGTCATGCGAAGAGCATGCAGATTCCAGGTGAGAGTTGCACATGATGGGAACAAGCCTGGCTTCTGGATTGGATTGGTAACGATAACATGGGATGAGACCTGGCAGGTTCCCACACGGGGACGGTATAGGCTTCGTATGCTACTTGTGCAACTCTCATTTGAGACGGTGTAGCTTTCAAATGCAAAGTCCGCACTTCTGGTCCCTACGCTCCCCCCAGCTACTTCCTAGACCTGTCCAAAGGCTTCCCTGCGGACCAAAACCAGACAGGGCAAATCTGGCCGTGGCGACGACGGCCCTCCAAGAAAGAGGCCCGAAGTTGCGAAAACAAGACAAATGTAGCGGTGTCGGTGCAGTCAACCAAGGGTGCGCGATAAGGATGCAAGGGCCTTGGACGCCCATTTCGAAGTTTTTCGAGCGGGGCGCGGCAAACGAAGTGGCGAAGAATGGACCGAGGAGGCAAGGATGCAAGGGTACCCTCGGGAATGTTGCCCATCCTTACTATGCGGGTTGACTGTACTCCCGATCAGCAGCATCAGGCCGCAGGACGAGGAATGGCGTAAGCCTCTCGAGTAGTAACGAGTAACTAGATAGTATGTCGGAGGTCCGCGCGGCCCTACGGCAATTTCTGCTTCTGTTCCTCTTCTATCACCGTCCCCCCTCGTTCTCCTTGTCCTCGCCCTCCCCCTCCTCGCGCCGTCGTGCCCCTCCTCCTCCGGGTCCCCCCCCCCCGCGAAGGCCAGCAGCATCAGGCCGCGGATCACGAGGGAGGCGACGTAGAGGAGGAGGAGGAGGGCGAAGTCCTTGCGGGCGCGCGCCCGGTCGTGAGAGCGCCGCGAGGCACGCAGACTCTCTCGGATGGGCCGACGAGCACAGAGAGATGCTGGCAACTGCCGCGCGCGCTTGCCTTGCAGTAGCCAGGCGGGGTGCCCAGGGAGCACGGGCACACCGTGGGCCCCTGTCGGCCGCTGTTTTTTTTTTTTTTTTTTGTGTGCAGGGTGCGCGAGGCGGGTCGGGAACTCCTCTCTGAATCTAGCAGACCCGAACAATCGGGTGGGAGATGCCCCGGAAATCCGCGCGGAGGTCCAAGCAAGCATGCTCATGCAGTGCTTCTTCTCCGACTCGTGCCTCACAGTCCTGCGATGCGCTCCCGAAGCAGAGGATCGACCGATGGCAACTCTCTGACGAT
>CAUYUJ010000968.1:88855-107048 GCA_963575745.1 Prorocentrum cordatum
AGGAGAGGAGGAGGAGGAGGAGGAGGAGGAGGAGGAGGAGGAGGAGGAGGAGGAGGAGGAGGAGGCGGCGGAGGAGGAGGAGGAGGAGGAGGAGGAGGAGGAGCCCTGAGGGTCATCGAGCTGGGCCCCTTCTTTGGTGCTGCGCCTTCGGCCCGGTGGCTGGCACCACCGCGCCCGCTCGCTGCGGCACCGCCCGCTGCTCTCCGCTCGGCGCGGCTGCGCAGGCCAGGCGTCGCGGCCGCGGCTCGGCCGCTGCTCGGCGGCGCCTTGCCCTGCCCCGCCTCGATCTCGCCCTGCCCGTGCCCCTCGCTGGGCGTGCACTGGCCATCGCTCGGACGTCCATGCCCTGTGCTTTTGCCGATTTCGTGCGTGTCTTTTTCGCCGAGTGATCAAGGATGCTCCTCGATGGTCCTCGCCGAAAACACACACGTCCGAGCGATGCCACGTGCACCAAGTCGGGCGTGTCCCCCTACAGGGGGATTTGGGACGGAAAACAACAAAAAGTCAAACATGCACAACAAATAACCCAAACATGAAAACAAAAATCGTCCCCAGATTATGTTTGGACCATTTTTGAATATTCCTCCTGTAGAGGGACAGGCCCGACTCAAGGCTTGCATTCTGCGGTCTCCGGCTCGCTCCCAATCTCTCCGCCTCTGCCTGTCCACCCCGTGCCGAACACAGGGACCGGCCTTTTCCGGCATCCCCAAAGGTCTGCCACGGAATGTTCTCAGAACCAGGGATTGTACTAAGTACCAGAACAATGTTCACAGAACGTTGCGCGTATGTAGTAACAAAAAACGCAGTCTCAGCAATAACATGTCTTGCAAACAGCAAGAGGTCAGTATAGCATTATTTGGTGAGCTTGTGGGCAAGGCAGGACTCTTCGCCGCTGCTTGACGGCGGCTTCTCCCTCCGCTCCGCCCTCTCGTGCTTCTCGCGCTGGTCCGCGTGCTGTCCTCCAGGACAGCTTGTGTGCATGCTGCGTTGCCACATGGGGTGGTGACTTCGGCATCTGCGTGCCCCGCCTGACATGCTCACTGCCGGCTCGAGCCATGTGAGCACGCTAACCCCAAGCCGCATGATCTTGGCCGGCCGCGCTCGTCTCGTCGCGCCCGACTCTCTCCGCCGCGACGCTGCGCGCGTGGCCGCGACGCCACTGATGTGCGCGCGCGTGTGTGTGCGCGCGCGTGTGTGTGCATGACTCGCGCGCGCGCGCGCCCTCTTCTCTGACCTTTCGACGCCCTGTCGCCGCGCGCGGGGCCGCGACGCTCAAAAGTGTGTGTGTGTGTGTGTTGAAGTGTGTGTGTGTGTGTGTGTGTGTGTGTGTGTGTGTGTTGAAGTGTGTGTGTGTGTGTGGCTGCGTGTGCTACCCGTCGCTGTGCGCCTGCTCATGAACATCGCACTATGGCCCCCCACTGCAGCGTCGCACGTGCTCCCCTCTGTGGTGCTCCCAGTGGCGGCACGCTCCGCCCCTCCCCATCTTGCGCTGCCTGGCGCACATGGCCAATCCAGGCGTGCCCAAATCTGAAATCAGGATGCTCTGTATGCAGCGTGCCTCGTCGCATCCGGTCCGGCCGTGAGGTCCGAACCACCTTCGCGCCCCGCCTCCCCGCGATGACCGCGGCTGCCTCCGCACCCTCGCGGCGCGGATGGCGGCAGGGCCGGCCTCTGGCCCCGGCCGGCGACGCGTGCAGCGCGACCGCCTCTCCTCGCCCCTGCGGGGAACCCGGGCACTGCAGATGTGCGCGGGTATGAATAGAGGGGCCCTGGGACACACAAATAAAGACACACAGATAACAGGACTCCCCATCTTCTCCCAGATCTTCTGGATTCTTGTCTTCCCCCCCACTTTTCCCATATATGTTCCTACATGTTCTGGGGGATCGACGATCAATTGTGTCCGTGTGTTTTTCTTCCCTCCTGAATGCTTTTTTTGGTTTCCCGGTGCTTTTTTCGGTTTCGTGCGTGGTTTTTCGCCAACTGATCAAGGATGCTCCTCGATGGTCCTCGCCGAAGGAAAAATGCACACGTCCGAGCGATGCCAAGTGGAGGGCTACGCTCCGGGACTGTTGCTCAGCCTGTCGCGGCGGCGGCCCCGGCGACACGCTGCGCCTTGGCAGGGTGATGGCGTGCGGCCCCGCTCGGTTGGGCGGGGGGGGGGACAAGCTTGGGGCGCTGACGGCTGGGGACTGCGACGTGGTTCGCGTGTCGCACACGACGTGAAGGGGAACTGGGACACACAAATAAATACACACAAATGAAACATATCCCCCATATTTTCCCATATTTTCTGGGTTTTTGTCTTCCCCCCCACTTCCCACATTTTCTCCAATATTTTCTGGGGGATCGACGATTCATTGTGTCTGTGTGTTTTTTCCCCTCCTGATGACGGTTGGGGACTGCGACGTGGTTCGCGTGTCGCACACGACGCCGCTGTGGCTGGCGAGAGTCCATTGCAGGTCCAGCTGCTTGAGCGACCAGACCAAGCAGAAACAGACGGGCAGATGTGGCTAGAGGATGAGAAGTGCAGGCAGGAGACGGAGGATGATTAGTAGGCTGAAGGCGATGGCATCTTGTCTGGCGATGGAACCTCTCCTGCTATAAACGGCAGGGGGCTAGACATTAGGCTCGCTCCTCACAGAACCCCCTGTCATGAGGGTGCGAGACTGGATGTCAAATGCGGGGTACTCGAAAGCCGCACTACACACTACCTAGGTCAAAGGTATGTTACACGGTTGTAAGACTGGGCTAGGGTACTGGTGCCGACTTGCACGTTTGAAACATCCTGTCGGATACAAGGTGGACGATAAACGGGCATTGAGCCATGAGATTTCGGATGTGAGGCGCTGGGAACTTGACGCCAATTGACTCAGCACACGCTCCGTAATCCTGTGCTCAAGTGTCCCAACAAACCAGCGACACAAATTTGGTTTGGAACTCCTGCTAGGAGACCCGAAATTCGAATCTCTAGCTGAGTAAGTGCGAAATTCGGCGAAGAGAGCCAGGAAGCCCCTCTGGCCGCTCACCAGTGAGCATGCTATGTTGGGAGATGCGTCAAACCATCCAGCCCGAACTAGATTGCAATCGTCCCCCGCGTCCTCTTCCTCCTCTTCCTCCTGAGCGCCCTCATGCTCGAGTCTGCGAGGCGGGCCATGAGATGCTTTCGCCGTGGTCCCATTTCCACACGGAGCGCTGGCGGGAGCCCGGCTGGCGCATTTGTGCCTTCTATCCTCGCCCGCGTGTCCGACATCTCACTCACCCGACGGGACTTCCCTTTTCGTGGGAGCGCCATGGGGGCCGAAAGTCATCGGAAACCAGCTTGCGTGAGCAGGGAACTTAACAACAACCAGGTGCCAAACGCACGAACGCTGCAGACGTGGCATTGCCGCCTCCAAGCCGCAATGAATCAGGTCACAAGCCGGGCCTCCCAAGCATCACAGGAGGGGGCTCGACCGACCCGAACGCTGACCGAACCATGTCTCTAGGGGAACAAAAAGTGACATAAACATAAAGACTCGGAGGTCCGCGCGGATTTCTCAGATCGGCGCTGGACCCCCTTCCCTGGCGCGCGGAGCGCGCCAGCGGCGGCGCCGGAAGCGCCGCCGGGGGGCCCCAACGCCGATCCGAGAAATCCGCGCGCACCTCCGAGCTTTTATGTTTATGTCACTTTCTGTTCCCCTAGTTTTGACCCCGCAGACAGAGCCAACACTGACGAAAGAGGGCTGGAAGTCCAGGGGCTGCCCCGCGGGCAAAGCACATCGATCGAGGGAGTCGACCGGGGAAGCCAACAGGTATCCATGCCGCTGCTTCCCAGAGCGCGTTCATACGACAAGTTCAAGGCGAATCCAGCCGTGGCGACGAGGGCCTCCCAGGAGGCCCAGCAGGGGGAAACGAGGGAAGCGGGGAAAAGCAGTGTGGGTGCCTGTCCCTCCTCTGACCGACAGGCTGGCTCCTCGATGACGAGCACGTCCTCGTTCGAGTGGTTGAGGCAGCCAGATGCGAAGAGCATGCCGCCCAGGGTGAAGATCATCGTGTTCCTGGGGTCACCGATCCGACGCCGCGGATCTCGGGGGGGGGGCAGGGGGAGAGGACGGCGAATAGGAGAAGCAGGAGGAGCAGGAGGAGGAGCACCGTCCAAGGAGAAGGAGAAGGGCGGACAGTGTCGTGTCCCCACGGAGCATCCCTCGCGGCCGTGCCGGGATATTATCTCCACCGGTATGGTCCGTTGCGCTGCGGTCGATTCGCCAGCTGTTCAGCAGCTGGGTTCTGCCTGCTAGCCGTGAGCCGGCTCGGAAGAAGATCGCAACTGCAACGGAAAGAGATCCGCCTGTGTATGGAAGGCTCGGGCACGCTGTGGTCTATTGGAAAGAAGGGCGGACCAGAGCAAGCAAGAGAAGAGAGCGAATGCGTCCTGTGGTCGACCCGCTGCAGCGGCAGGCGGCAGCCGCGTGGGTGTGTCTCGGAGGACTGCCGTCGCACGAGGAGGAGCAGCAAGCTGAGGATACGGTCAACCCGTACAATAAGGACGCACGATAAGGATGCAAGTGCCTCGGAAGGCCATGTCGACGCTTTGCGAGCGGGGCGCGGCCAGCGAAAGCGGCCAATAGTGGGCCGAAGGGGGAGGATGCAAGGGTAATCTTGCAAAGCCCTCATTTTTACTATGCGGGTTGGCTGCAGAGGATATGCAAGACGGCGCAAACATCATTTCTCTGAAGCCCGCGCGGATATCTTGGATCGGCGCTGGGCCCCCCACCCCTCCCTGGCACCTGAAGCGCCCCAGAGCCGGCACCCGAGGCGCCGCCAGGGGGTCCCAACGCCGATCCAACAAACCGCGCGGAGCTCCGAAAAGTCTGCGTGCGCAGTTGACTCGTTTGAGCAGAGAACGACCGCCCCGGCTCCCACAAGCCTACCACGAAATGTTTTTCTGGAACCCCCAGAAGGTCGTAGAAGAAAGACATGTTCTTAGAACATAAGCCCGACGTGTTGAAACAAGGCAATCTCAACCAGAAATGTTCTTTGAACATTTCGTGCAAGTCAGAACAGGTTCTTAGGAGGGCCTACTGGCAAGCCGGGACACTTCGCCACTGCTTGATTCTTTTCCGAGGGGAAGCATGGGAGAATGCGCGGGCGCAACGATGGCGCAACGATGGCATGGGCAAGCGACCCGGCCAAGGGCGGCCGACGGAAGGAAGCCAGGAACCGCCGGCCAACGCACGAGGCCGCCGGCCGACGGCCTAGAGCAGCCGGCCAGTTCGCCAGAAGCGAAGCACGGACCCTGTACTGCGAGCACTGCGAGGCAGGAAAACTCACCTCCGCCCACTCGTAGGCACTCCGATGCTCCTCCTCCAACTCCTCCTCCTCCTCCTCCTCCTCCTCCTCCTCCTCCTCCTCCTCCTCCTCCCCCTCCTCCCCCTCCTCCTCCCCCTCCTCCTCCTCCTCCTCCTCCTCCTCCTCCTCCTCCTCCTCCTCCTCCACCCCGATGCTCCACGCGCGATGCCCCATGGTTCCCAGCAGTGCCGGCGCAGAGCGAAGGCAGCAGAGTGCCGAAGGGGTCTGCTCTCGCTCCCTTGCTCGAGCCACGAGGCAACCAAGACCAAGGGGTACGACAGGAGGAGGAGGAGGAGGAGGAGGAGGAGGAGGAGGAGGAGGAGGAGGAGGAGGAGGAGGAGGAGGAGGAGGAGGAGGAGGAGGAGGAGGAGGAGGAGTGGAGGAGGAGGAGGAGGAGGAGGAGGAGGAGGAGGAGGAGGAGGAGGAGGAGGAGGAGGATGGAGGAGGAGGAGGAGGAGGAGGAGGAGGAGGAGGAGGAGGAGAAGGAGGACCAGTGGAGGAGGAGGAGGAGGAGGAGGAGGAGGAGGAGGAGGAGGAGGAGGAGGAGGAGAAGGAGGACCAGTGGAGGAGGAAGAGGAGGAGAAGGAGGAGGAGGAGGAGGAGGAGGAGGAGAAGGAGGACCAGTGGAGGAGGAGGAGGAGGAGGATGATGATGATGAGGAGGAGGAGGAGGACGAGGAGAAGGATGAGGAGGACGAGGAGGAGAGAGAAGGAGGAGCAAGTGGAGGAGGAGGAGGGAGGATCACGGCGGCAGGCTGAATCGCACCAGTCGCCCTGCCCCAGTGGCGGCTCTGCGGCCTGCCCTTCGAGCGAGACAGAACGCAGCCTGCCTTGGAACTTGCTGGGATTCAACTCGCCTTGAATAGGGGGCAAACAAACCTACCTCGCTTTTGACCACCCTCGCTTCCAAGAGATACCAAGCGATGCCAAACTACGGCATCTACTGGTCAGGCCGCTTGACGAGGAGGCGTATGGTATGACTTGGTCTTGCCTGGAAGCGAAACCGGGGTAGGTAATTCACGCTCTGATTTGAGCCTTTCTAGTGCCTTGCCGTTGACTTGCCTCAGAGACCTGTGCTAGGCTTGCCTCTGCCTTGCAGGTGACTGATGGGTTCGTGCTGTCCACTTGCCTCGGATTTCACCTCAGGTTTGTCGTATTGCTTTTGTAGCATACATTGTGCCTGCCTCCTGGCCAATATTTCTACCTGTGCGACCACCCTTCGGGTGATAAGGAGGTTCGGGGGGTAAGATTTAACAGGGGACATCTGCGATGATTGTGATGGTGGACACCAACGTGACACCGACGAGAAATCGACGGGGCACCGACGGGACACCGACGAGACACCGACGGGACACAGACGGGACACCGACGGAACACCAACGGGACCACGACAGGACACCGACGGGACACTGACGGGACACAGACGAGACACCAAGGCGGGACACCCCGGGCCAACGCCCGCGGACACCGACGGAACACCGATGGGACACCGCAATGGCACATCCCTGGCCGCGCCGGCCCGCCGGAGGGGCGGTCTGCTGTCTTGACCCGCCGTAGCCACAGCGGAATATTCCTCTCGCCTGTCCACGCCGTTTCGCCTTCGCTCGCACGCACGCCACGAACCCGAAACCGAAACCGATTTCCCTGTGGGGGGCTCTCCGTTCCACTCCGATCTCCTCCCCGACCTGCGATTGTGCCCATGCCAGCTTGCCTTAGTATTAGCGTGAGCTCTTCATCACCCTACCCAACACTCCATCCTGTTGCCTACAGCTTTCAGGTTCACTTGATGTTGCGTATGACAAGTCGTTGCTTGCCCTCAGCTTGCACGTAGCATCCCTCCGCGACTCTCGTCCGAGTAAATTCTTTTGGTTCTTTGGAACCTCTCTGCCAGCCCGCGCCCACCGTCTCCAATACAGATTAGCCTGCCAGACCACGGCCATTTTGAAGGCCACGGCGGCCGCGTCAGGCCCGCCGCGCCGCTTGCTGCTTCAACCTCGGCCAGGCGTTCTGAGCTCAAGGCCGAGCCCTGGGTGCAGAACCCCCTCCCTGACACTCCCTCAGAGCCTTGAAATTACCAGCCTGGAACATATCCCTATCCCTATGCTCGGCACCTCCTCATCACGATGCCAATCTTAGGGATTGCCTCATTTTTTGAGGGCGGATTCCTGAGATTGTCATCGCCTTTTGGCGTGTCAATCTTAGGGATAGGGATACATATGCCCAAATAATGAAAGACGCGAAGGACGGCAAGCCCCGCGGGCACGAGGAGATGATGGACAACCTCGACAAGCTCAACTTCAGCAAGGGCGACATATTTGTCTCGGACAAATGGAGCGCGACCATATCATCCGCGAAAGCCATTCGTCAATCGAGGCTGGTAACGAAAGAGAACATATGCCCAAACGTCAAAGATTTTGAAGGCCTGGGAGTTCTTGTTGGATCGGCGACGGGTCCCCCCGGCCTGGCGCCGGGGAGGGGGGCCCAGCGCCGATCCAAGAGATCTGCTCGGAGCCTCGAAGTTTTATGTTATGCTTTTCGGTTACTCCAGATTTCGTAATAAAAGGGAGGGGGTCTCACTTCGGGGGGGGTCTCTTCCAGGCTATCTTGGAGGGCCTGGGGGGGTCTGGGGACGATGTTTTGGAGGGTTCTCCCACGGGGGGGGGTCTAAAACTTCTCGTCTGGGAGGGTTGAGACCCCCTCCCTTTTATTACGAACTCTGGAGTAGCTGAAATCGAGGTTGAGCAGCGCCTGGGGACAATTCCGCACGTCCACTCTTCTCGGCACCTCAGCTCTGCTGACGACTTTGAGGTATACGACGGCCCCTCGTCGCCATGTACACTCTTGGCCACTACGAGTGTGCTGGCGATGCGATTCATTGCAAGGTCTATGCCGCTAATCTCCCACAATCGGGGGAACATAACAAGTCCATGTGGCTACATGCCATACGATGATCCAAGTGCACCATCCCATGACAAGAATTGATGCGTGCACCATCTGGTGGCCTAAACGTCCTTGTTGCTGCGCACGTCAGTCTGGACAGGGTCACAAGTCTCGCTAGAACAAGGTTCGCCCGCAGAGTTAGGGGAAACATGGTTGTTTCACCGCAACGCAGCCCGATGAGGTAATCTAAAACACCTTCAGCTTGTCGCCTGCAGCGCACTGAAAGCATGAATCTGGAGAGGGAGGGCGACGACGACCTCGAAGAGGCAGGGACAGGATGAATGAACTAGTAGTTCATAAAAACAGGTTCGACTCTTTGTTCGCCCCAAAGTGCAAAGAGGGCACGTGAGGAGCGGTGACGCACAACTTACTGCCTCGAAATGGGCTACCACGGAATCAATACGCAGCCTGGCTCGCGGCAATAGAACCCAGTGCACCGCTGGAGTCACGGAGGGGACAAGAAGGAGTGGGAGGAGGAGGAGGAGGAAGACCACTAGGAGAAGGGAAGGAGGAGGACGACGAAGAAGCGATGCGAAGGAGACTGACAGTGGCCCTGTGCGAACATCCGCACATGGTTCAACCGACCGGAGAGATTAGAATCACGCAGCTCTGGTCTAATGGTATGCGGAGGGGAGCAAAGAGTGGAACACACGCCGATGCAACAGCCAGGGAAGCAGGATCGTGGGTGGCGAGTCGTGCTCAACGCGCCAGCTCCTCCTAGGAAACGCACTGGCAAGACCAGCACGCCAGATCATCATTTACGCCCACATCGTCAATCCTACTCCTGTCACCGACTCGAACGAGGTGTTCATCAAAGGCATCCCGTGCGTGCAGAGGATAGTCTTCCGCCGCGGCAGCGGGGGCGACCCCATGCCTCTCCTCTTGCAGCAGAGGCGGCGACCGAGCAGAGGAGGCCGCCGAGGCCGCATCGCCCCCCGGCGCCACGGGCGGAGCTGGCGCGGCGGCCCTCGTGGCGACGGTGCCCACGCCGGGCATCGCGTCGAAGAGCCAGCCCTCGCCCCCGGCCAGCCGGAGGAAGGTCACCTCTGAAGGGGAACTGGAACACACAAACAAATACACACAAATAAACATATCCCCCATATTTTCCCATATTTTCTGGGCTTTTGTCTTCCCCACCACTTCCCATATTTTTGCATATTTTCCTGGGAGTCGACGATTAATTGTGTCTGTGTGTTTCTTTCCCTCCTGAACCTCGCCAACCTTCTTCGTCTGCGTCACCGCGAACGTCTCGCCCGGGGCCAGACGTCGGCCGGTCCTCCTGGCCTGGAAGGAGGGCGCGCTGCGGGCCACGATGTCCTTGCCGTTCGGCGGCGTGTAGGTCCAGGTCTCGTCCTGGGGGCACGCCGCGGCTGCCCCGGTCGCCGATCCGCAGCAGCCCATGGACACTAGCTGGCAAGGAGCGCCGGCAAGGTAGCCATCGCTGCGGGTCCGCCAGGAGCCAGAATGGCTTCAGCCGAATGGATACGGACCGAAAGTTTCTGTTATATAAGGTCCGAAAATGGTTGTCTTTATGCAACTTGTTCTTCTCCTGTGCTCCCTGCACCTGCGCTGCACCAGCCCCCCCGGCGCCTGAGGTCGCCCGCACGCCCCTCCCCCACCAATCCTGGGGAAACAAACAGGCACCGATACCTCCACTCCACGGACCTCACCCAGGGCGCGGTCTGACCAGGATTTCGAGGCGAATCCCGCGGAGGCGACGAGTGCCTCCCAAGAGGCCCAAGGAGGGGGGAAAGGCATGGGTACCTTTTCCTGCACGGTTTCCCCCAGGGCCCTAGGCGACCCGAGGAGGAGGAGGAGGAGGAGGAGGAGGAGGAGGAGGAGGAGGAGGAGGAGGAGGAGGAGGAGGAGGAGGAGGAGGAGGAGGAGGAGGAGGAGGAGGAGGAGGAGGAGGAGGAGGAGAGGAGGAGGAGGAGGAGGAGGAGGAGAAGATGGAGGAGGAGGAGAATGAGGGGAATGAGGAGGAGGATGAGGAGGAGGAGGAGGAAAATGAGCAGGAGGAGGAGGAGAAAGGAGGAGGAGGGGGAGGAGGAGGAGGAGGAGGAGGAGGAGGAGGAGGAGGAGGAGGAGGAGGAGGAGGGAGGAGGAGAAGGTTGGAGGAGGAGGAGTGGCCCCCCCTTGGTGCTGTCGGCCATCTTTTCTCCAAGGACGGGACGCTGGGGGCAGCTCGGAGACGAACAAAACGGTATAAACACAAACTTTCGGCGCTCCGCGCGGGTTTCTCGGATCCGCGCTTGGGGACCCTCCCGGCGGCGCCTCCGGCGCCGCCCCTGGCGCGCTCCGCGCGCCAAGGAGGGATGTCTAGCGAGGATCCGAGACATCCGCGCGGACCGTCAGAAGTGCATTTTTGTGTTGATTTTCTTCTTCCAGAAGCCAGAAGGCACCGATACCGCTACTCTCCGGACCTCTCCCTGGGTGGGTCCTGGCCAGGACTTCGAGGCGGATCCAGCCGTGGCGACGAAGGCCTTCCAGGAGGCCCCCCCTCCAAAAAGGCGAAAACGAGAGAAGGGTAGCGCTTCTCTTTTGTGCGGGTAGCTCCTGTGGCCCAGGCAGCCACCTGTCTAATGTTAAATCGGGCGTGTCCCTCTACAGGCGGATTCTGAACGAACAACAGAAAACGTTTAAACATGTTCAAAATTGCCACAACAAGCTCCAAGCATCGAGCCCAGACTTGTTTAAATTCTTGAATATTCCTCCTGTAAGGGGACAGGCCCGGCTTAATGTCTAACGCAGCACCGCACAGCGGCACCTCCGAGGGGAAGGGAGAGGAACGGACAGACGAAAGCGAGCGAGAGGGAGGAGGAGGAGGAGGAGGAGGAGGGCAAGGACAGTTTCAATCAAGTGCTGCACAACATCGACGGGAGGTAGGAGGGAGAGGAGGAGGAGGAGGAGGAGGAGGAGGAGGAGGAGGAGGAGGAGGAGGAGGAGGAGGAGGAGGAGGAGGAGGAGGAGGAGGAGGAGGAGGAGGAGGAGGAGGAGAGGAGGAGCAGGAGGAGGAGGAGGAGGAGGAGGAGGAGGAGGAGGAGGGGGAGGGGGAGGGGGAGGGGGAGGGGGAGAAGGAGAGGAGGAGGGAGGATGAGGATGATGATGATGATGATGATGATGATGATGAGGAGGAGGGAGGAGGAGGAGGAGGAGGAGGAGGAGGAGGAGGAGGAGGAGGATTTTTCACTGTGTGCATCATCAAGCCAAACTCTGCCAGCAGGTTAAAACTTGACGGTGAAACAAATCAAAGCTCCAGGGTACAATTTTCGCCCCAAGATGAGGCAGTCTGCTGAGGTGGCTTACCCTTGCGTACTCGCTGGAGCGCCTGCAACTGCTTCGGGGAGATTTTGTGTGGGCCCTCCAGGGCCACAGAACAACCAATCAGCAGGTTGACTGGTCGCTGGGCGGCCCAGGACCCGCACAGACCACAAAACACAAAGCGCCCTTTAAACCAGAGCTCGTGAGTTGAATTCAACTGCTGTCCCCCTATAAAGGCAGGGTGGGCAACTCTCTGGGGCGGATCCTCCAAACCCAAACGGCGCCAGAGCCACTCATCAACGGGGGCCTCGGGCTCCAGGGAAGGAACAACCCTGGGGAGCGGGACGGGAGGCCTGGGAGCACGGGCGGGGCAAGCCGACAAAACGGAGTCCCGGAAACCTCTCGCCCTCTCACGGGCATGGAGGCCGCACCCAGAGCACCTCCAAGAAGTGCCCGTGACATTAAGAAACTGGTGAGAAGAGGCTCGAATGAATTCAAGCCTGCGCTGCTTGGCCTTCTCTTTACGGTCCACGATGCTCTTAGCGACAACGCGCGAGCGATCCTTCGGGCGGGACGCTATCGCAACAGTGAGGAAGGCCGCACGCAGCAGGACATATTTCGCCTTCTCCTCAAGTGCAAGCACCTCCCGGCAGATATGAGACTGGATCTGAGCAGCCCCGGCACGCTGGTCAGCGAGATGGTCCGCAGCACGATTGACATAAACATGCTCTGCGACCGACGTGCGCCAAAACCTGCGAAACTTGTCATCACTATCAAGGTGGGAAGGGCAATGCACAAGATGAGTTCCAGCCGTGCGCAGATCAACAAGGAGCCAGAACTCCCACCACAGATCTGCATTGGCAAGGCGATAGGTATGGTGCCTTCCTTTTATGGTAGGCGTTCACATGGTTTATATGATCACACACAAGAGTCAGGTCTTCATTCTTGGCAACATGGCGAACGGCCTCAATTAGGCCTGTAAGCTCAGCCCTTGGGACCGTCTGCCTTTTGCCTTCGACCAAACCCGTGACCCCATGGCTCCAATAAAAATCATCCCCGGAAGCGTCAAGCCTGACGAAAGCGAAAGCCACCCGGCGCAGCACAGGATGCTTCGACCAAGGACCTCCTGCACCGTCAGCCCCGTAAATGCCTCCAGGGAAGGGTTCCGAGGGCTCATACCCGTGGTACTCGAGGAAGCGCTGCTCAGGCGGAGGAGGGAGGGAGAACCAATCAAGAGGTATGAGCCCCCGTCCCCAAAATATTGGGCAGGCGTCGAATTCGACGATAGCCTGATGCCTTAAATGCTCGCTGACCTGGACCCTGACAAGCTCGCTATCGGCATTGCACGGGCATTGCCAAATTCGGTGCTTGGGTGTTTCGGCATCTCTCAGGCAGCGCTGGCACACGGGATCAGGAACGAGAGCGCACTCATGCTTTCTTTCTTCTGGCCAAATACCGCCGCAGGCAACAACTCTCACCATGGCGGCAAGGCCAGCTTCACCTTCGCTGACTAAATGCCTAGTGAGCTCACCTACATGCTGCCAGGAGACCCCTCGCTCAGCACCTTTGCCGAGATAAAACTTCGAGGCCTCTATCCAACACGGCGATCTGCCGCTTCCACCTGCTTCTCCACTCGGAGCCGAGCGTCCAGCGCAGCCTGGAGAGCACGGCTGGCCTGGCGCTTAGCCACCTCCGCAGCTTGGTACTCGGACTCGGGCAGCGGAGGGGGCCCGTTCGGCTTGACGACGGCCTGCACGTACGGGGCAAGGAGGGCCTTTGCCTGGGACTCTGGCAGCATGGCAGCCGCCTCCCGCATCTTGGCCATAGCCTCAGGCGGTAGCGGGCCAGGCGTCTTGGAGCGAACCACGATGGCTCCAGGCTTCTCATCCTCAGCTCCTCCGAACCCTGCCCCTGGAGCAAGTGCAGCTTGGCAATGCATGCACTCGGGTTTCTTGCGCAGGATGTGGTCCCACGTCCATCCCGAACACACTGCACACCAGCTCCAAGGGCGCTGTTTCCGGCTGCGACCATGGCCAGCACGATTATGACCTTCCACTGGCTGCCAGCCCGCTTCAGCATCGGGCGAATCGGAGAAGCGGACCCATGGCTTGCGCTGACGGGTGCCATCAGGAGGAGGAGGAGGAGGAGGAGGAGGAGGAGGAGGAGGAGGAGGAGGAGGAGAGAACGGGGGATTGTGGAGTCGCAGGGGTTCAAAAGCGCGCGCGCGAGGCTTTCGCGCTGAGTTCGCGACTGCTTCTGTGCAATATCTGCGCGCTCTGTGTCGTCGTCGTCCTCCTCCTCCTCCTTCGCCGCATTCCTCCCCATTGGCCTCTGTTCTCCTCCTCTTCCTCCTCCTCCTCCTCATTCTCCTCCTCCCCTGCTTCTCCAAGACTTTTTCGGTGTTGCCCCCCCAAACACGGGTGGTCTTGTATTTTTTTTTTTGGGGGGGGGGGCGGGGGGGGGGGGCAGGAGAAACAAAAAGAAACGCCCCCTCCTCCTCCTCCTCTTCCTCCTCCTCCCTCCTCCTTCTCTCATCCTCCCTCCCCTCCTCCTCTCCCTCCTCCTCCACTTCCTCCTCCTTCTCCTCCTTTCCTCCTCCGCCGCGCTGCTCCGCTCGTTCCTTCGTCTCTCCCCCTCCCCCTCCTCCTTCCTCCAGAATCAAGCTTTTTGCTATTGTGATGCTTCGAGAGAAAGAAATACTACAGGTGGCATTGCAGTGTCGCCAGCATTGCGCTGGTGGGTCCTAATGGGACCCTCCACAAAAACAAAAAAACTCATATTGAAACCTTCTACCAAAAGGACTTCTAATGAAACCTTTCAAAAACAGTGTTCATATTGAAACCTTACACATCAGGATTCCATACGAAACCCTCCACATAAGGATTCCGAATGAAATCTATCACACATGCTTGTCCCCATTGGCATTGCATTGGCATTGGGTTGGGATCGCCTTGACATTAGTTTGGCATGGCGTTGGCACTGCTTTGGCATTGCGCTGGCATTGTGCTTCCGAATTCCAATGCCTCCCTTCGCAGGGTAATTCCGATTGAAACCCACGCAAGAAGGATTCCGATTGAAACATGCCACAAGAAGGGTTCATACTAATCCCCTGCAACGCAAGATTCCATTCGAAGCCCTCCATCGAAGGAGTCCGATCGAAACCGACCACAAGCGATTTCCCCCAGGCATTTCATTGGCATTGGATTGGGATATTTGGGAATGCCATGGCATTGCGATGGCATTGCTTTGGCATTGCGCTGGCGACTTCTAATGCCTCCCACCACAGAAGGATTCCTAGTTAAAACTTCCACATGAAGGGCTCCCCTACATGAGGGGTTCATGGTGAAACCCTCCACAGAAGGTTTCCGGTCGAAAACCTTCACAATAAGATTCCTGTCAATTTCCTCAGAATAAGGGTCCGTAGCCAAATCATCCACATAAGGATTTCTGTTGGAGTCTGTTGAACGACTGGAATCATGCCAACGGCATTGCATTGGTATTGGTCTGGTAACGGTTTGACATCGCATTGGCATTGCGTTGGCATTGCGATGGCAGTGCGTTAGCAGTGCGTTTTGCAATGCGATGGCATTGCACTGGCGAGTCCCAACCAAACGCTCCACATAATGATTCCGATTGAATACGTCCACGAGAACGATGCCTACGCCCCCCCCCCTCCCCCACAACAAGGATTCACATTGCAGTCCTCCACAGAAAAAAAAAGGTTCCATTCGAGTCCCTCCACAGAAGTACTCCCAATGAAATCCTCCGAAGAAGGGTCCTTAGAAGGATTCCTTCGTGGATGACACCATCCACCTAAAGGTTCTTCGAAGGATTGCTAGTGAACGCTACCACAAGCAATCCACCCAATTGGCGATGCACTGGCATTAGGTTTGGATCGCCTTGGCGTTGGTTTGGCATGGAGTTGGCACTGCTTTGGCATTGCGCTGGCGAGTCCTAGTGCTTCCCTTCGCAGAGCAATTCCTATAGAAACCCTCCATAAGCAAGGTTCCGTGTGGAATATACAAGGATTTCCCTCACTGGCATTGCATTGGCATTGGACTGGGATCGCCTTGGCATTGGTCCGGCATTACGATGGCTGGCACTGCTTCGGCATTGCGTTGGCATGCGCTGGCGAGTTCGAATGGCTCCCTCCGCAGAAGAACTCCTACTGAACCCCCACAAAAGGATTCCGAGTGAAACCCTGCACAGGAGGATCCCTATCGAAACCTTCCACACAATGCTTCCGGTTGAAACCCTCCAAATAAGGGTTCGTAATGACACCGTCCACAAAGGATTCTGACTGAAATCTACAGAGCGAAAGGATTCCCCCATTGGCATTGTATTGGGCACGGCTTTGGCATTGCGCTGACGTTGCGCTAGCGAGTCCTTGTGCCTCCCTTCGCACAACGATTCCTATTGAGACCCTCCAGAAATACGATCTTTTTTTCAACATCTACCACGCAAGGCTCCTCCCCATTGGCATTGCATTTGCATTGGATTGGGATCGCCTTGGCATTTGTTGGGCATTGCGATGGCACTGCTTCGGCATTGCATTGGCATTGCGCTGGCGAGTCCTATGGCTCCCTCCGCAGAAGGACTCCTACTGAACCCCCCACAAGAAGGATTCCGAGTGTAACCCCCCACAAGAAGGATTCCGAATGAAACCCTCCAGAAAGGCATTTCTATTGAAATCCCCCGAAGAAGGATTCGCGATGACACCGCCCACGAAGGATCTTTATTGAAATCCACCGAGCGACAGGATTCCCCCATTCACATTGCATTGGCATTGGCATTGGTTGGCAAAGGGATTGGTATCGCATCGACATGCATTGGCCTGGTGCAGGAGATAGACAGAGAGACACAACGAGAGAGAGAGACAGAGAGAGAACACGAGACAGCGATATAACGAGAGACGCATACTGTGAGGGGAGCACGGTGAACAGAAAAATGCCAAAACGTCATCAAAATTGAAAGATGAAGGAGCGTTCCACTGGATGAAAATCATACCAAAACGACGTGCGACTCCACAATCCCCCGGCCTCGAGGAGGAGGGGGAGGAGGAGCAGGGCAAAGACAGTTTCAATCTAGCGCTGCACGGCGTAACGCGTATCCTCCGAACCGTGCACGGCACGCCGCGGAGGCACGGCACCCGCCGCCACGGACGGCGGCCAGGCACGGACGCGCACGAGAGAAGGGGGCAGCGGCTTCGGCACCCGGTCTGGAAGAAGAAGAAGAAGGATACTACTAATACTAAAAAAGAGGCGAGTAAGAGTCATACTACTAATAACAGTAAGACGATTGATAATCATACTATGATTAAGAAGAGTATTGAGACTCATAATAATAAGCAGGATGATCCTACTACTATCAATACTACGTATATGAAGAAGAAGACAAAAAACGGCATAAACATAAACTTCCGACGGTCCGCGCGGATTTCTTGGATCTGCGCTGGGCTCCCCTCCCTGGCGCGCGGGGCGCGCCAGGGGGGGCCCAGGCGCGGATCCGAGAAATCCGCGCGGAGCGCCAACAGATTGGTGTTTATGCAGTTTTTTCTTCTTCGGGTTTCGGCACCCTTCCTCCTCTGGACGAGGACCCCTTCCCCCTGGGATATACGAAGGGGGGCGCCAATCCTCGATAGGGGTGCTTCCGAATAGCCACCTGGGGGTGTGTCCCAGGGTCTTCCGCCTCTTCTTAGTCGTTGTATTTTTCCCAACCATCCTGTGGTGTTGGGTCCTCGTTTTGAAAAGACGGTCCCCGCGTTCTCCTCCTCTCCTCCTCCTCCTCCTCCTCCTCCTCCTCCTCCTCCTCCTCCCAAGGCCCTAGTGGGGGTGCCCGCATGCGGTCCCCACACTCATTTCGAAACACCCCTCACACGCTTCGTGACGCCATGGGGAGCTCCACCGAAGGCCTTAGTGGAGGTGCCCGCATTCGGTCCCCACGCCCATTTCGGCACACCCCTCGCACGTTTCGTGGCCCCACAGGGGGACTCCACCGAAGGCTCCAGTGCCACAGTCCACCTGCGTCCCCCACACCCATTTCAGCACACCTCTCACACGTTTCGTGGCCCCACGGGGACTCCACCGAAGGCCCCACTGTCACCGTCCACCTGCGTCCGCCGCACCCATTTCGGCACACCCCTCACAGGGTTCGTGGCCCCCAAGGGAGCGCCACCGAAGAAGACATTCCCACCTGCGGTACGCACGGCTGCATGTGGCTGGGTCCCCTGCCAGGCTTTCTTTTCCCTCGAGCAGTCGGGGGTCGGGATCGAAACCTCGCCCGTGACCTCCCTCGGGGATGGGCAGACCCCCCTTTAGTAAAACGTGGTTTAGTGACAACGACCTGGGGCCCAAACCTGGCGGGCGCAAGCCTGGAAAATGACGGCCGCGGCGCCCTCTCGAGAACCGAAACCGGACAATTCACTAATCGACGCGTCACTGTTGGGGGTTCTGTCCACCCCCGACCTCCCCCCCTCGCCGACGCCAGCGGCCCGGCCGCTTCCCCCCCCCCCCCCCGGGCGCTCCCCAGGAACTCGATGGCCGCTCCCCCCCCCCCGGGCGCGCCAAATGATCGAGGATGCTCCTCGATGGCACCCCACCGAGGGAAAAAAAAACACACGCGTCCGAGCGATGCCGAGGAAACCTCGCCCGCGACCTCCCCCC
>CAUYUJ010000969.1:0-13452 GCA_963575745.1 Prorocentrum cordatum
AGGAGGAGGAGGGCGAGGAGGAGAAGGAGGAGGAGGAGGTGGAGGAGGAGGAGGACCCTGGGCCGGTTTGGGGGGTCGCCGCGGCGATCGCGGCGGCCGAAGAGCTCCAAGGACGGGGTGCCCCCGTCGGCCCTCGGACGCCCGCGGCCCGCGGGGCCCCGCGCTCGGGCCAGGCCGCCGGGGCGCTGCGCGGCCAGGAGCGCCGCGGCCTGCGCCCGCCCGCCGCCCGCCCGCCGCGCGGCCTGCGCCGGCAGGGCGCCCCTGAGACCCAGACCCCCCTCGAGTCATGAAAAAAATTACGGCGGGGGGGGGGGGTCGTTGTTTTCGGCCTCTCGGGGCCCCCAACGGGCCTCGGGACTGTCAAAAATCGGTTCGGGATGAAAAACCGGTCCCGGGGAATGGGTCGGGACCTTTGGGGGGTCGCGCCACGAAAGAAAGTCATGGACGTCGGGGGTCTGGGAATTTTCGGCGCTCCGCACGGATTTCTTGGATCCGCACTGGGCCCTCCTGGCGTCGCCTCCAGCGTCGCCCCTGGCGCGATCCGCGCGCCAGGGAGGGGGGTCCAGCGCAGATCCAAGAGATCCGCGCGGACCGCCCAAAGTGTATGTTGATGGCATTATTTTTCTCCTCTAGCGAAAGAATCGCAGACTCGCGGCAAATCACGACCAGAGCCCCAAACCCAGGAGCGAAAAGAGGACGTGCACGTACATGAAACCACGTTGGTTTCGAGAGAATACATTGCGCGAACGTTCATAGCACGCGACCTGTCTCGTGGATTGGGGGGCCGAGTTCATGTACATGGTTGGGCACATACGTCCTTTGTGGGCTCACTAAAGAGCCCCCAATCTTTCTGCGCCATGTTTCGAGCCGGATCGATCTGTGAGGCTTCCGGGGCCCCAAACGAAGTGAGAACGCCCGATGAAAAAGTTGCAGCGCCTGGATCTGAGGGGCCGTCCCGGCCCCGCTGAGCTCCCCAGGCCTCCCACGTATCAGAGGAGGGTAACTCTGTGATTTCGCTGCCATTCCTTCGTTTTCGCCCATTTGAAGGGCCTCCTGGGGGGCCCTCGTCGCCACGGCTGGATTCACTTTGAAATTATGGTCAGTATCGGTACCCCTTGAATTCTCACAAAAACGGGGTCCGAGCAGATGGGGTCGGAGGATCGCGCCGCATCGCCGGTGCATCGGCGATGCGGCTCGATGGCCTGACTCTCTCCACGCCGACGTCGCCGATGCATCGCCGACGTCGCCGATGCGGCGCGATCCTCCGACCCCATCTTCTCTGACCCGCTTTGGAGGGTCTCAATCCTTTGTCGCCGTGGCGCAAAGGGTCCGGAGGGCAACAGGCCCTGAGGGCTTTTCTAAGTCTGCGGGCTCCCGGGGCCCTCCCCGGGCCCAGTCTTGCCCCAGGGAAAGCCCCCGGCTGTGGGGCCCGTTTCCCTCCTAGGACCTGCTTCCTTCCTGCCGAGCCGAGCTACACGGAACTTAGTTGCTTCGATACGCCCGTTTTGAAACGCAATACGTCCCGTGTTCAAGACGTACGTGTCAATACGTTGCGTGTTGGGTTCACGTATTGGACAACGTTTTGGCGAGTGTATCGCGTCGGACTTACGTTTTCAGCCTACGTGTTCAGCTCCGTATCAATACGATACGTGTTGCGCGTTGCGTATCGGAGCAGCTAAGACACGGAAGGCTTAGTTTTCATTGGAAAGGTGCGGGCCCAGTGGGGTCCCCTCGGCACTGGTCTGCCCGCTGTGGGTTGGCCCCCACGGCCCCCCTTTATAGCCAGGCACCACGTGTCACCTCCTGCCTGGGCTCGCTCGTGCGTCCAGCCGAACGGAAGAGTGACCGCTCGCTGGAGCGAATCTCTGGTGATAAGGCGGCCACGTCCTTCTACAGGAGGAATGTCCGAAAAGTGTTTTTTGTTTTTCCCCCATCAGAGCTTGCCTCTGTAGGGGTCCTAGCGGATTCATATGGTTAGGTTAGGTTCGTCGCCGATTTTCGCTGCACGCCCAGGTGCCCGGGTGCCCGGGGGTGCCCGGGGGTGCCCGGGGGTGCCCGGGGCCCAGGTGCCCGGGGGGTGCCCGGGGGTGCATGCGCGGGTACCAGGGTGCCCGGGTGCCCGGGCGTGCCCGGGGGTGCCCGGTGGTGCCCTATAGCACTATAGCCCATAGCCCTTTAGCCCTATAGCCCAATAGCTCAATAGCCCTATAGCCCTACAACTCTATAGCCCTATAGCTCTATAGCCCTATATCTTAATAGCCCTATAGCCAACTAGCCCTATAGCCCTGATTGGGCTTTCTCCGGTATCATATACATATATATATGTGTATATATATATATATATATATATATATATATGTTATATCGTCCAAAATCCGCCTGTAGGGGGACATGGCTGACCTAAGTCTAGGCTCTCTCTTGCGTCCAGCCGAACGGAAGAGTGACCGCCCGCTGGGGTGACCTCTCTGGTGCAGGCCCAATGAGGCCCCCCCGATCACGAAGTGTGACAAAAGAGCCCGTCCCGGGTGGGAGACAACACTGACAACGACGACGTCGACGACGACTAAGGCGGCCTGCGCGCTTGGGTTTGGCCCCCCCCGCTTACCAAGAGTCGCTCCAGCGCGCAGCCGATGCTCTCAGGATTCGGAGCAGTGGACAGGACCATCACGGCGATCGGGGGAGGAGGTGAGCCACAACTGGGGGAGCTGTGGTCCTTACCCCCCTGGGGGACCCATCGATTTCGACACCAGATTCCCCCAGGGGGTAAGGACCACAGCTCCCCCAATTATGGCTGGTCGGGGAGGGGGTGAGCTGGCATACTGGCATAGGAGGAGGAGGCCCACTCGGACGAGGACGAGCGAGGGCTGAGCTGGCCTGCCGGAAAACAAGACAGCTTTACAACACAAAAGCTTTGGGAAGTTCCAAGGTGAACAGGAAAAAAAAGAGTAGCGACAAAACAAAGCAAGGCACCAGAGGGAAAAGAAGCTGTACACCCCCAGGGAGAACGCCACCGCTGTACAGCCGCTTCGGGCTCAGATCAGAGGAGCAGCTACCGATACAGTGCCATTCGAAAAAGGAGGACAGGAACCCATGGGAGGTACCAACATTAGCATGAAGGTCGAGGAGGACATCAGTTGTGCGAGACTGTCAGCTATGGAGGCGCTAGAGGTATTCTCAGGACTCTGGGCCATCACCAAGATGCTTTGGCTGACGGCAGATGACCAGAAGCAGGCAGCGCAGAAGATGGGGAGCACCCTGAATGCCAGCCACAACTGCCCAGCTCGCATCGTCAGGAAGGCGGAACTCAGGCTGAGGTACCGTCTGATGGAGAGCCTCAGCCGCCACATCAAGATCCACCAGAACGCCGTGGGGGATATCTACATAATGATGAGCTGAGCCAACTTAAACTAAGACATGGTCACGATGGGGCCATGGGAGATTGACCACCCCTCGTCGGACGACGAGCAGACGGAGAAAGGGAGCAGCCGCAAGGGCGTGAAGCGCAAGATGAGGGGCACGATGTATCGAGAACTAGCGGGGAGGGTTGAGATGATGATGCGGGAGAAGCACACAGTACCAGCGCCTCGCGTCAGCACCACCAACATGGGAGCTACGACGGGACAAAGGCCCCGACAGAGGGATGCTGCAGAAGGGGAACAACCCAGGGAACGCGTTCACGAACAACACAGGCCACCCACACGAGGAGAAGATAGCTGATTCGGCCCAACCGACAGGAGCAAGCACTCCCCGACAGTCCACGCTGCCTCCGCAGCGAGTTACGAGCGGGCAGTGGAGGGACGCAGAGGGCAACCTCAAACCCGACCCAAAGGAGGCGAACACCACACGGAGAAGGGGAAGGAGGCGGAGGACACGCAGCGCTCGGCGGGCGTGAAGAAGAGCACGAAGGGGATGCCACCGGTGCCGGCATTCCAGGGGGGCACACGAGGGCGCAGGAGGTGGGAGTCATTCAGGAGGGGAAAAAACACACAGACACAATTAATCGTCGATTCCCAAGGAAATATTGGAAAATATGGGAATTGGGCGGGAAGACAAAAACCCAGAAAATATGGGAAAATATGGGGAAGTCTTTTATTTGTGTGTATTTATTTGTGTGTCTCAGGGCCCCTTCAGTCATCCAGTGCGTGCTCGGCAACGCCAGCGAGAACACCGTGGGAAGCAGCGAGATATAGAAGGAGATCCAACGCAGCCGCACGGGGCATGTCAACAATGACTCCAGGCAGCAGCACCAGCAGCTCTGGGTGAGCATCGTGGTGACGCGAGCCGCATCCATCTCGAGCAGCAGGGACGCCACGGCCCGGGTGGAGAGCGTCCTCATATTGAAGGACTAGCTGAGGACCGTAGAGGAGGCGACCACGGTGCTGCCTGAGATCAAAGGCCTCTTGCGCGACAGATTGAGCGAGCACCAGATTGCAATCAAGAAGAATGACCTTCAACCAGTCCGACGAAAAAGTGAAAGAGTTCAATATGCATGACGACACGGACAGGCCAGACTGGAAGATCAATGACGCATCCACGTGGGTACACTACGGCTGGGCACCAAAGGACGAGAGCAAATTGGTCGACCATGTACGGCACGCAGTTGGCAGGACAGCACGCGGAGAAAGAAGGCCCCACGCCACCAGCAGGCCTGCGTCCACCAGGATGGGGTAAGCCAGACTGGAAGGTAGACGACCCAAGTACCCTGGCAAGGGCTCCCTCGAGGGCGCGAAGTTATTCGCGCTTCGCGGTCCTCGTTCCTTCTCCCCCTCCTCCTCGTCCTCCTATTCTCCCTTTGGGAGGGCGGCGCGAGAGCGCGAAGTTATTCGCGCTTCGCGCTTCGCGCAGCGCGAAGCGCGAAGTTGGGAGCCCTAGCCTGGGCACACCACGGTTGGGCGGATCCTGAGACGGAGCTCGCGTACCTAGGCAGACCGATGACAACTGCGGAGCAGAGCAAGAGGGGGCCATGCCGTCGAAGCTCGGAGACGTGTCCCCGCCGAAGACAGCGCCAAGACGACCTCGGGATCTCCAGCCAGGGACCCCCAGGGACCAAGGACCATCCGCGACAGGGAGCGCGAACGAGGCCAGGCACGACGGTAGAGCGGCGAGGAGAAAGAACAGTTGTGGGACCTTACTACGACGGTGGAGGAAAACACGAATATCACTAATCGGGATGTGCGAGACAAAAAGATGGCATGACCATGACGAGGGGATTTGGATGAAGATGCGAGGGAACAGCCCCAGAAAGACGGGGGACCAATGCGCACGCAGAACCTGGAAGTGCACTCGGAGGCGCGACCATGCGACATCGCAAGCATAGAAAAATCTGGCACAACGACTCCCAAAGGCCTCAGCAGGACATCTCGTTGATTCTCACAACCAGAAGTGGGCCACGCCTTTGCACGCACCCCCCCCCCCTCATCCCCAAACAGAAAACAGTGAAAACAAAAACGACGAAACAGCAGAAGTAGGGCTCAGGATGTTTAGGCTTTTGAGAAGATGATCGGCGCCGAGGCGTCTAGAGGCGAAGATTGTTTTTTAACTCCCTCCAGGTCCCTTGCGTACCCCTCCCCCCTCCTTGTCCCGTTGCGCCATTCGTTGCCCTGCTCTTCCGCCCTGTCGCGTCCTGCCCGTTTGCTGTCCGCCCCCCTCCTCTCTTCCTCCCGCGCGCTCCATTCGGCCCTGCGGGGGCTCTCCCTCTCCCCCCTTTTCTCTTCCCTGCCCCCCCCCCCCACAAATCGGTCGTTTCCCTCTGCCGGAGGAGGAGGAGGAGGAGGAGGAGGAGGAGAGGAGGAGGAGGAGGAGGCTGCCCTTCTGCCTGCTGGCCTGCCCCCCCCCCCCCCCTTGCCCTTGACCCGAGCGGGGCAGGCCGGGCGCCGGGGGCCCAGGGGAGCGAGCGCGCGCCGCTCCGCCGCCCCCGCCGCCCCGCCCTGCCCGCCCACGTGCTCCTTGAGTTTCGAGAGGGGGGCGCCCTCCTCCCTTCTCCTCCTCCCCCTTTCACACCCCTCCTCCTCCATTCCTCCTCCTCCCTCTCCCTCTTCTCCTCCTCCTCCTCCTCTCCTCCTCTCTCCTCTCCTCCTCCTCTCTCCTCCTCCTGCTCCCTCCTCCCTCCTCCTCTCCTCCTCCTCCTCCTCCTCTCCTCCTCCTCCCCCTCCTCCCCCCCCCTTTCACACCCCGTGCGTCGTCGCTGAGAGTGGTCGTTTTGTCGCCCCTGCCCCCCCTTGCCCTGGGCAGGGCCACCCCCTGCCCGAAAGGGGTGAGGCCAGGGGGGGGGGCCTCTCCCCGGGAGGAGCCTCGTGTCGGCAGGGTTCGAGGAGAGCCACCTTCCACGGGGCCCCCCCCGCGCAGGTGTTTTGTTCAGTTGGGCCCGGGGGGCGGGGGGGGGGCGCCCGAGGCAGGCCCCTGCGAGGGCGGGGCCCGCATCCGTATGCGCGCAGGGGCACTCAAGGGCTCGCGGCTCTCTGTGGGAGGGGCCGCCCAGGACGGGCTGCACGAGCTGCTGTGTCGCTGCACCCGTCCTATGACGAATAGCCAGCGCATCTGCGCTGGCAGTACGGTGAGCGGCCTGAGTAAGGAACACTTACTTTTCAACAGGGGCTCGGTCGTTCCTTAGGCTTCCATGCGTGATCTACAGTTCCTCATGCGTCATGTGTTACCTACCGTTCCTCGTGCATTATTCCTTGGGATAAAAAAGGGGGCGTCGTTCCCTATGTATCGCTCCCTAGGTCAGGCCGATGACTGTACTGGCTCTGAGGAGACCCAGGGGAGGCGTGCGCCCCAAAAGCTCGACCTGCCCGCTCTGCGCGCGGGGCCCGACGCCCCGCGGACAAAGGCCGAGGCGAGCGCACAGGCCACTATTGCGCCTCGGCCGCGGCAGGGGCGCCCGCGTCGGCACGGCCGCCGGCAGGCCCTTGGTGCCCTCCGGGCCAGGATGGCGGCGAAGGCGGAGGCAGGCAGAGGCTTGGCGGTCCTCACAAAACGTCGAGGTTTCGAGCGAAAAATATCCTCCTCTTCCGTTTCCTCCTCCTCCTCCTCCTCCTCCTCCTCCTCCTCTGCCTCCTCCCCCTCATCATCATCACCTTTTTCCCTCTCCTCTTCCATTCCTTTTCCTGGTTGACCGATTCGTAAGTCAGACCTGTCGCACCCTGAGGCCAGTCGAAAGGGCGTGTCGGCTTTTTTCTTTTGAGGCGTCCTCATCATCTGTGATCCTGGAGCTCAAACGTTGGCAACAGCTTCACATATGAAGGTCGGGTCGCTTACAAGATGTGGTTGACGCCTTAGCGTCGCGCACCAACCAAAAGTGCATCATAATCACGAGGTGAGGGCGGGTGGTTTTCAAAATGTGACCCTCGGCTTAGCGCCGCGCTCATTCGTTTTGAAACGTGCCAGGGTGTCACTGCTTGAGGGCGGGTGGTTCTCAAGATGTGGTTCTCGCCCTAGCGCGGCGCACATTCGTTGTAACAGTTGCGAGAGTTTCGCTGGTTGAGGGCGGGTGGTGGTCAACATCCGGTTCTCGCCTTCGCGCCGCGCGCATTTCCCTAGTTTGCAAGAGTTTCATGGGTTGGGGGCGGGTGGATTTCAATATGTGGTTCATTATCCCTTTTTAGTGACGCGCACATTCCTTTTAACAGTTCGCACGAGTTTCATTGGTTCTCGTGGTCAACGTACCAGGCACTGCGTTGTGGAACTATTCAGGACTGTCAGGGCGCAACGGTTACGTTGATTGGCGGTGTTGACGTCCCAGGGCCAGGGAAGGCGTCTTGGCACGAATCAGGATCGTCCAAACGCAACAGTCAAAGTAAATCGTGGCGTTGAAGTCCTGAAGAAGGTGCTTTGGCACGCTTCCGGATTTTCACACGATTGTCCCCCCAACGGGGTTTTTCCTTCAGTGGAAATGAATGTTTCATGAAGAGGGAGTTTGAACGGAGGGTGGATTGCAACATCCTTGATGGGTCTTCGCTTTACATTGGTCCTCCTCTTCCTCCTCGTCGTCCTGTTCCTCCTCTTCCTCCTCCCCCTCCTCATCCTCCTCATCATCATCACCCTGTTACTCCTACTCCGACTCCTCCTCCTACTCCTACTCCTACTCCTCCGACTCCTCCCCGTCACCATCCTCCTCCTTATCATCATCATCATCATCATCATCATCATCATCATCATCATCATCATCATCATCATCATCATCATCATCACCATCACCATCATCATCATCATCAACAACCTCATCATCATCATCATCAGCATCATCATCATCAGCAGCAGCATTAGCATCAACATCATCATCCTGATCCCCATCCTCATCCTCCTCCTACTCCTTTTCCTCCTCTTCCCTCCTCCTCCTCGTGTTTCCTCCTCCTGTGCCACCTCCCTCTTCTTCTCATTCCCCATCTCGTCGTCCTCCTCCTCCTCGTTTCCGTTCTCGTCATCCTTCTTCTCCTCCTCGTCCTCATCCTCCCCCTCGCGCCCTTTGTCCTAATCCAATTCTATTTCCGAGTGAATGACTCCGCCCTGTCGCACCCGGAGGCCAGTCGGAAGGGCAGGCCTGGCGTTTCGCTTGCTTTTGCCTTTCCATTCGTGAACCGTAAGCTCAAAATTCGGCAACAGCTGAACAGATGAAGGGCAAGCGGTTTTCTAAATGTGGCGCTCGCCTTAGCGCCGCGCGCCTTCGCATTTCAAATGTACAAGAGTTTGACGGGTTGGGGGCGGGTGGTGTTCAAAATGTGGTTCTCGCTCTGGCGCCGCGCACACTCGTTCTGACACTTTGCAAAATGGTCACGGATTGCAGGCGGGTGGTTTTCAAAATGCGGTTCTCGCCTCAGCGCCGCGCACATTCGTTTCGAAAGATTGGCCAGGATTTCACGGATTGAGGTCGCTTCGTTTTGAAAACGCGGTTTTCGGTTTCACGCCGAGCATTTTCGTTTTGAACATTTGCAAGAGCTTCACGGATTGAGAGCGGTTCGTTTTCAATGTGTGGTGTTCGTCGTAGCGCCGCAAATTCGCAAGAGTTTCACAGAGTGTGCGTACACTCATTTGAATTATTTTGCAAGTGGTTCACTGATTCACGTGGCTAACATTCCAGGAATGGCGTTTTGGAACGGTTCGGGGCTATCAGGTCGCAACAGTTATGTTGATTCGTGGTGCTGAAGTCCCAGGAATGGTGTTCTGGCACGATTCTGGATCGTCCGGATTTAATAATCAGGTTGACTCGTGGCGTTGAAGTCTTGAGAATGGTGTTTTCGCACGCTTCTGGATTTTCACACGGTTGTTCCTCCAGGGGGCATTTCTTCAGTGGAAATGAATGTTTGTAGGGGCCTATGAAGAGGGAGTTTGGAAGGGGGGTATGTTCCAGCATTGTTGGTGATCCTTGGGTTTACATTGGTCCTCCTCCTCATCCTCATCCTCATCCTTCTCCTCCTCCTCCTTCTCCTCCTCCTCCTCCTCCTCTCTAGGCCTCCCAGATGAAGTTAGAATAGAAGTGGTCGGAGGATCGCACCACATCGCCGATGCATCGGCGACGCGGCTCGATGTGGAGACCTACGTCGGCGCCGATGCATCGCCGACATCGCCTATTCATCGTTGACGCATCGGTGATGCATCGACGATGCGGCGCGATCCTCCGACCCCATCTACTCTGATCCCATCCGGGAGGCTTCTATCGTCGTCCTCCTCCCCCATGAGCCTGCTCCTGTTTCTTCCCCCCTCGTCTTCCATAACCCTGCCCCATGATCCTCCTCCTCTTCCCCTTCTTCCACCTCCTCCTCCTCCTCCTCCTCCTCCTTTTCCTCATCCTCCTCCTCCTCCTCCTCCTCCTCCTCGTCCTCCTCGTCGTCCTCCCCCCCTCGACGGCGCCCTCCGATGCGGTCGCCAGGCTGGATCGTGGGAGGCGCCGGGCGCGTCGTGGGGCTCCCTAGCCCCGTGGGAGAGAGAGAGAGAGAGAAAAAAAAGAGAGAGAGAGAGAGAGAACGAGAGAGAGACAGAGAGAACACACATATAGTAAAAACAACAAAGAGAGAAAGGGGAAAGAGAGAGAGAGAGGGAGAAAGAAAGAAAGACAAAAAGAAAAAGGGAAGGAATGAGTACAGAGAGAGCGACAGAGGAACGCAGAGACTCGGAGAGGGAAGCAGAGAGATAGAGAGAGAGTGAAAGAGGGGGAGGGAGAGAGAGAGAGAATACAAAAATATGAAGAGGAGAGAGAGAGACAGGAAGCGAGGGAGAAAGAGAAGGAGAGAGGGAGAGAAATGTGACTATCTACATTCTTACGCGCACCGAACTAAAATGCATACATCAAGGAAACGGCACACTGCAAAGCAATCAGGAACCCATACAATTTAAAACAAACATGCAACCGCACGACAACCAAACAAACAGCAATACGTCCATATTGGAACGCACAAGGGAATACACACTCACTTGAGACAAACAACAACAACACCAACAACAACAACAACAACGTCATCGATCGACGGGTTTGATGTTTTGCAGGTTCGGGTTAGGGTTTGAGGTTTGCTCTGATTGGTTCCTAATGATTCCGATTGTATCCGATTGATCCCCATCGATTCCTACTGGTTCCAACTGATGTCGAACGGCTATCATCGATTCCTATTGATAATTTTCGGCTTGATTCCGGAAAATTATCGGAGGCCCCTGATGATTATATACGATTTACTCATATTGATCCCTGTCGTTTCCGATTGGTTCCAATCGATTCCGATATGTTCTTTAGTGTTTCCGATTGTTTCCTCTCGATTCCTATTGATTCCGATTGATCTCCAGTGATTCCTATTGATGCCGATTGATTAAAGAGACACAGAGAAAGAGAGAGAGAGAGAGAGAGCGAGAAACAGGGGTGGAGGAGGATAGGCCCTTTTCCTTCGCGCGAAGCTGTTTGATCTGTTCTTCTGAAAATGTCACAAGGATTAGGTTGTCCCGTGTGATCTTTCTGGCTTTTTCCATGACAGCCACTAGCTTTCTTGCCGGTCGACCACGAAATCTGAAACCGCACCCGACAAAAAGTGAGACCAACAACAATCCCAGGGTTTTAGGGATCTGAGGCGGGGGATGGGGGAAGGTATTATGTTGTCCCGTTTACTCTTTCTGGCTTTTCAATGACAGCCACTAGTTTTCTTGCCAGTAGACCACGACATCTGAAACCGCACCCGACAACTCCCAAGGTTTTCGGGATCCCAGGCGGCAAATCCCCGACAAATCCCGCAAATCCCCGACAAATCCCCGACAAATCCCCGACAAATCCCGCACCCGACAACAAAGTGAGACCACCAACAACACTCATCCCAGGGTTTTCGGGATCCGAGGCGGGGGATGCAGGGGAAGGAAGGGCGGGCCGGGTTCCTGCAGGGGCCCTCCCGCCTCGGAGCCCCAAGACAATGATTCTGCCGCTGTGGTAGTGTGACATTGCTGTTTTTTTGAGGTGTCACATGTTCCGTGGTCCAACATTAAGGAAATTGGCGACCGACATGGAAAAATACAAAAACCGAGGGGAAACAAATGGTCGTTGTGACTCTCAGAGAGAGACAAAGAGCTTCGCGAGAAGGAATGGCCCCCTCTCCTCCTCCACCCCTGTCTCTCGCTTTCTCTCTGTCTCTCTCTCTCTCTCTCTCTTCTCGTTTTCTTCTCTCTGTCTCTCTCTTTCTCTCTCTCTCTCTCTAGTTCTCTCCCTCTCTCTCTCTCTCTATCCCTTTCTCTCTCTCTCTCTCTCTTTCTCTCTCTCTCTTTCTCTCTCTCTCTCTCTCTGTATATATATACATATATATATATATTTCTCTATGTATCAATTTCCCTTTGTTGTCTCTCTCTCTCTCTCGTGTTTTTGTTTCCCCCCTCTCTCTCTCTCGATCCCTCCTTCTCTCCATCTCGCCGATCTCCTCGCCGCTTCGGTCGCTTCGTCAAGCAAGTGCGCCGATGGAGACAGCAAAAGGACACCGCGCGGCAGTGCGCGGCGAAGGGCTTCACCTTCCCCCCCATCGTGGTAGAAACCCAAGGCGGCGGGTGGGGCCGCAAGGCGCGCAGGCCTTTCGGGGTCGTGGCCAAGCGGGTGGCAGACGCCACGGGGGAAGATGGCGCTGTGGTAGCGGACCAGCGCGCCCAGCGACTCTCGACCTCCCTGCATAGGGAGACCGCGCGGGCGGTGCTGCGGCGCTGGAGGGGCGGGGGTGGCCGCGGCCCGCTTGGCCGCGGCCACGGCGGCCTCCGCGGTGGACGCCGTGTGAGGCTTTCCTGGCGCTGCTCAGCGCCCCCCGCCCACCCACCCCTTGGCATCGCTCGGACGTGTGCATTATTCTTTCGGCGAGGACCATCGAGGAACATCCTTGATCATTTGGCGAAAAAACCACGCACGATACCGAATAAAACACAGGAAATGGACGCCCGAACGATGGCCAGACCTTCATCCTTGCTGGGGAGCACGAGCGCCCCCCCCCCCCGCCCCTCCGCCGGCCGCCCCCTCTTCGGCGCGGCGGTGGATGGATCCCGCAGAGGGCAACCCCCACCGAGCCGCAGCGCGTTCGGCGCCTCTCCCGACGCCCAGCCCCGCGCCCTGCCCTTCGCCCGGCCCCACGCCAGGACGACGAGCCCGACGACCGCCAGCCACTCCTGCATTGCCGCCCCCCGACGGCCTTTCCAGACGACTGCCAACGCCCCCCCCCAGACGCCCACCGCCCACTCCGTCGCTACGGCTGCGCCGCCGGGTCGGTGCCGCCGCCGTAGTGTCCGTAGCCTCGTCGCGGGTGGCCCTGCTTTCCGTGCCCGTTGCCCGGCCTGTCTGCTTGCGGTTGTTTCCCCTTCTTTGCCTTGCTCCCTTCCCTCTCCCTTCCTCCTCCCAGCCTGCTGTCTCCGCCTGGCCCGTCTTCCGCCTGCCCGCCTGCCCCGCAGGCTCTGGCCTCCCGCCTTCGCGCTCGTCGTCGGCAGCCTGCTTCTCCCCTCCTCGCCCCCGTCCGCTGGACAGCACAGTCTGCCCAGGACTGAACGAAAACTTGGAGTCTGTTTCTAAATGTTTGATGGGTGGCTCGTGTGGCTCGTGGTGGTGGCGGTGGTAGTGGTAGCATAGTTCAAACAGGGCAACCGTAAGTATGTGGGGTTCCTCGGTAGTGTAATGATTAGTATTAGTAAGACCACTGCCATTACTACAGTACGACTACTACTACGACTACGACTACTACTACGACTACGACTACGACTACGACTACGACTACTACTACTACTACGACTACGACTACTACTACTACTACTACTACTACTACTACTACTACTACTACTACTACTGCTACCACTATTACTACTACTACTACTACTACTACTACTACTACTACTACTTCTACTACTTATACTACTACTACTACTACTACTACTACTACTACTACTACTACTACTACTACTACTACTACTACTACTACTACTACTACTACTACTACTACTACTACTACTACTACTACTACTACT
>CAUYUJ010000969.1:18552-21052 GCA_963575745.1 Prorocentrum cordatum
AAAATTCGCGAAGGAGTATTGCAAGAAGGTGGAGGGTGAGCTCGATGACATCTGCAAGAAGATCCTTGCCGTGTTGGACAACAGTCTCATCGGAAAGGCCACGACGGGCGAGTCGAAGGTCTTCTATCAGAAGATGAAGGCCGATTACTACCGGTACATTGCCGAGTACACCACTGGCGCTGACAAGGAGAAGGCTTCGAACGACGCCAAATTAGCCTACGAGGAGGCGCAAGCGATTGCCACCAAAGACTTGGCAGTGACGCACCCGATCCGTCTCGGACTTGCTCTGAACTTCTCTGTGTTTCAGTACGAGGTGTTGGCGAACCCGGACGAGGCGTGCAAGATGGCGCGCACCGCCTTCGAGGACGCGATCGCCGAGCTCGACAACGTCGCAGAAGATTCCTACAAGGACTCCACCCTCATCATGCAGCTGCTCCGCGACAATCTGACGCTCTGGACCTCGGACCAGGAGGGCGAGCCCTGAGGAAGGCGCTCGCCACGCGCAGGATCCGCAGGGCCGCTGCAGGAGCAGGCCACGTCGCCAGCGGGGCTGCCCAAGGCGCGGCAGCAGGCACCGGGCGCGCAATTGGCAAGGGTGCCGTAAGAGCGAGCCAGCTCGCCAGCGAGGCTGCCCCGGGCTCGGCCCATCGTTCCCGGGCGTCGGAGGCAAACATCAAATTATCCTGGCGAAGGACCCAACCATATGCAATTGTGAATACTGCAATTGTGAATATCTTCTCGGTGGAGCCCCCCCTACGGGGCCACGAAACGTACGAGGGGTGTGCCGAAACGGGTGTGCGGGACGCATGCGGGCACACCCACTGGGGCCTTCGGTGGAGCTCTCTATGGGGCCAAGAAACGTGTGAGGGGTGTGCCGAAATGGGTGTGCGGGACGCATGCGGGCACACCCACTGGGACCTTCGGCGGAGCTCCCTATGGGGCCACGGATCCTCGTGAGTGGTTGCCGAAATGGGTGTGGCTGAACGACAAATGCGGGCGCTGGGCAACTGGGGCCTTCGGCGGAGCTCCCTATGGGGCCATGAAACGTGGTGAGGGGAGTTCCACGAAACGTGGTGAGGGTGTGCCGAATTGGGGTGTGCGTGACGCATGCGGGCGCGGGCACTGGCCAATTCGGTGGAGCTCCCTATGGGGCCACGAAACGTGTGAGGGTGTGCCGAAATGGGTGGTGGGGAGGCATGCGAACGCAGCCACTGGGGCCTTCGGTGGAGCTCCCTATGGGGCCACGAAACGTGTGAGGGGTGTGCCGAAATGGGTGTGGATGACGCATGCGGGCGCGGGCACTGGGGCCTTCGGTGGAGCTCCCTATGGGGCCACGAAACGTGTGAGGGGTGTGCCGAAATGGGTGTGCGGGACGCATGCGGACGGCAGCACTGGGGCCTTCGGTGGAGCTCCCTTTGGGGCCACTAAACGTGTGAGGGGTGTGCCGAAATGGGTGTGCGGGACGCATCGATGCCGGGCGCGGCACTGCGCCTTCGGCGGAGCTCCCATGCAGCCACGACAACTGTGGTGAGGGGTGTGCCGAAATGGGTGTGGGTGACGCATGCGGCGCGGCACTGGGGCCTTCGGCGGAGCTCCCTATGGGCACGACCGTGTGATGGTGTGCCGAAAATGTGTGCGGTGACGCAATGCGTGCGCGGGCATGGGGGCTCCTTCGGGTGGATATCCCCATGGGGCCACGAAACGTGTGAGGGTTGTGCCGAAATGGGTGGTGGGGAGGCATGCGGACCCTGCCACTGGGGCCTTCGGTGGAGCTCCCTATGGGGCCCACGAAACGTGTGAGGGGTGTGCCGAAATGGGTGGTGGGGAGACATGCGGACCCTGCCACTGGGGCCTTCGGTGGAGCTCCCTATGGAGCCACGAAACGTGTGAGGGGTGTGCCGAAATGGGTGTGCGTGACGCAGTGCGGCGCGGGCACTGGGGCCTTCGGTGGAGCTCCTATCCCTATGGGCCAACGAAACGTGTGGGGTGTGCCGGGGACCTGGGTGTGCGTGACGCATGCGGCTCGGGCACTTGGGCCTTCGTTGGAGCTCGCTATGGGGGCCACAAACGTGGTGAGGGGTGGCCGAATTGGGTGGGTGCGTGTGGCATGCGGGCGGCAGCACTGGGGCCTTCGGCGGAGCTCCTATGGGGCCACGAAACGTGTGAGGGGTGAGCCGAATTGGGTGTGCGTGACGCATGCGGGCGGCAGCACTGGAGGCCTTCGGCGGAGCTCCTATGGGGCCACGAAACGTGTGAGGGGTGTGCCGAATTGGGTGTGCGTGACGCATGCGGGCGGCAGCACTGGGGCCTTCGGCGGAGCTCCTATGGGGCTACGAAGCGCTGTACTGGGTGGGTGAAACGCAGGGAAGAGGGGGAGGAGGGAGGAGGCAGCGGGAGGAAGGAAGGAAGGAAGGAGAACGCGGGGCACCGTCTCTTCAAAACGAGGACCCAACACCACAGGATGGTTGGGAAAAAAAGCTGCGCTTGCCCTCGTTGGATC
>CAUYUJ010000969.1:23552-164353 GCA_963575745.1 Prorocentrum cordatum
GGGGGGAGAGAGGAGGAAAGAGGAGGAGGAGGAGGAGGAGGAGGAGGAGGAATAGGAGGAGGACGAGGATGGGGACAAGGACAAGGAGGTAGTGATGGGAGGAGCTCTTGATCAGGAGCCCTGGAAGTCTCCGAAGGCCACAGAGGCCCCCCGAGGCCCAAATATGCTCAGTACAGCTCACCCAGAGACCAGCACCGTCCGAAAACATCTGACCAGTATCCTCCAGAACCAATGGCAAAACTCTGCAGCAGGAGGAGGGCATGAGGAGAAGAAGGAGGAGGAGGAGGAGGAGGAGGAAGAGGAAGAGGAGGGAGAAACACAAGAAGACAAACACAAGCAAGATGGGGTGGAGGTGAGGAGGAGGAGGAGGAGGAGGCTGCCCACCAAGTGATCGCCGACGCTGTGGCGTTGGCTGCAGAGGCCAGACCTGCAGGCAGGGGCATTCATCTTTCCGCGCCGTCCTTCCCACTCCTCTTGCATGACCCAATGAAGGGGTGCTGCGTTCGCCCGCCCGCATCGTTTCGGCAAGGGGTTCGAACCTCTTCTGCCCGTCGTTTGGGGCCGCCTGGCAGTTGCCGTCTCGGTCCCACCGCAAGGGTGGAGCCTCGACAGTTGGTGGGGGGCGCCTGCGGGCACGCCTCCTCTGACGCCTCACTCGTGTCGCGTAGGGGTGGTCTGAGGAAAGGGAGTTGTTCAAAGAGGAGGAGGAGGAGGAGGAGGAGGAATAGGAGGAGGAGGAGGAGGAGGAGGAGGAGGAGGAGGAGGAGGAGGAGGAATAGGAGGAGGAGGAAGAAGAGGAGTTGGCGGAGGAGTTGGCGGAGGAGGGAGGAGGAGGGGAGGGAGGAGGAGGAGGAGGAGGAGGAGGAGGAGGGAGGAGGAGGGAGGAGGGAGGAGGGAGGAGGAGGAGGAGGAGGAGGGAGGAGGAGGAGGAGGAGGAGGAGGAGGGAGGAGGAGGAGGAGGAGGAGGAGGAGGAGGAGGAGGAGGGGTTAGAGAGGAGGCGTGAGGAGGAGGAGGAGGGAGGAGGAGGAGGGAGGAGGAGGAGGAGGTGGAGGAGGAGGAGGGGCAGCACCAGGACGAGGGGGAGGAGGGAGGAGGAGGAGGAGGAGGAGGAGGAGGAGGAGGCGAGGACGGCGACGCTGGGGAGGAGGAGGAGGAGGAGGGGAGGAGGAGGAGGAGGAGGAGGAGAAGAACGGCAGAACGAGGAGAAAACGAGGAGGGGCGGAAGAAGAGGAGGAGGAGGAGGAGGAGGAGGAGGAGGAGGAGGAGGAGGAGGAGGAGGAGGAGGAGGAGGAGGAGGAGGAGGAGGAGGGAGGAGGAGGAGGAGGAGCAGGAGGAGGAGGAGGAGGAGGAGGAGGAGGAGGGGCATCACCAGGACGAGGAGGGAGGAGGAGGAGGAGGCGAGGACGGCGACGCTGGGGACCGGGGGCCCTGGCGCAGCGAGGAGCGGGCGCGCGGAGCGGCGGGGAGGCGGCGGCGGCCGCGCGGGCGCGGGGCGCGCCAGGCGGCGCGGGCGCGCGAGGAGCTGGCCGCGGCCACGGCGGCGGCGGACGCCAGGCCCCGCTCCCCGCTCCCCGCTGCGGGGCAGCGCTCGGACAGGCGGCGCCAGAAAGTCTGGACCCTCTACAGCCAACGCGCCCAGTAAGGACGCGCGCCTTCATCCAGGGTGCCCCTGCGTCCTTGCCTCTGTGGCCCGTCCTTTGCCGTTTTCACTGGCCGCCGCCGCCCAAAAAATCCCAACTTCAGCCTCCAAGGGTCTTGCGTCCTTACCACGCGTCCTTAATATACGTTTTGACTGTAGTCTCAAGCAGTGGCGAAGCGTCCTGGCGTGCCTACAGGCCTACCAGACAATGTTTTAAGAGCCTTTTGTGGTTGCCACGGAATGTTCTTAGAGCATGTCTGGCTGAGACTGCCTTGTTTCAACACATCTGGTTAATGTTCTAAGAACATTGTTTTTGTTATTAGAACATTATTGTGTTGGGGTGAGACTATAGGAATGACGGGTCGGTCGGTCCCTGCTCAATAGTCGGCGGCGAGCGAGGGGGGGAAGACGAATATCCAGAACAGATTTGGAAAATATTGGGAATCCTGGGATTTGTGTGTATTTCTTTGCGTGTGTCCCCGGGCCCCTGTTCCTCCAAGACCGCCCCAGTGGGCCACTGCGGAGCCCTCTCGGGGGGCCCACTGGCGGCCCCACAGAGGCTCGCCTTCGAGGCCTCGAAGGAGTTGATGCCACTTCTCGGCGGCGAGCGAGGGGGAAAATGAGAAGGAGAAGGCCTTCTCAGAAGGCGCGCGACTTCTGAGAAACCCTCGCGCCTTCTGAGAGGAGTATCCTGCGTCTTCGGGGAAGGCTCAGAGAACTCCTCAGAAGTCCGGGGGGCTTCCGCGCCTTCTGAAGAAGAGGCCCGCCCCTTCTCACTTCCCCCCCGGGCGCGCCGCCTATCCAGGTCAGTCGAGGTCAGGCGGGTAGGAACGGGGGGTGGCGCCTACACGGGGCGCGCAGGAAGAGGCCCCAGAGGGGCGCTTTGGGGGCGCTCGCTGGCCCCAGAGGGGGCCCCGAAGGGCCCCCATTGCGGGCCCTCTGCTTCGCCCCCCACGCAGGCCACACACCCCCATGGCCTCCCCCCCGACCAGGAGCGCCTCGGATCCTCCTGCGAAGGGGGAAGGACGGCGCCCCCTTGTTTTTCTCCTGAGGAGGGAACTTGGCATCGCTCGGACGTGTGCACTTTTTCTCGGCGACAACCATCGAGGACCATCCTGGACCATCGAGCAAAAAAACAACACGCCCGAAACCGAAAAAATGCACCGGAAATGGACGTCCGAGCGACGGCGAGGGAAACGCGAAGCCGAAGAGTTCATGGGGGCCGGACGTCCGAGCACCGACGGGCAGGGCTCTTCCTGGGCCTGCGGCGCCCCGGGCCGCGGGCACCCCCCGCTCTCTGCTGGTGGGCCCGCGCCGATCGCCGGGGCCGCCCGCGGCTTGCCCGCCGCCGCGGCCCGTGCCGTTCCCACGGCCATGCCCTGGCCAGGCTCCCGAGGAGGAGGAGGAGGAGGAGGAGGAGGAGGAGGAGGAGGAGGAGGAGGAGGAGAAGGGGGAGGAGGAGGAGGAGGAGGAGGAGGAGGGGAGGAGGAGGAGGAGGAGGAGGAGGGAGCTGGAGGAGGAGGAGGAGGAGGAGGAGGAGGAGGAGGAGGAGAGGAGGGAGGGGGAGGAGGAGGAGGAGGAGGAGGAGGAGGAGGAGGGGAGGAGGAGGAGGAGGACGAGGACGAGGACGAGGAGGAGGAGGAGGAGGGAGGGACAGCGAGGAGGGCCTCCTCGCTCTCCCGCCTCCTCGCTCGCTCCTCCTCCCCCGCCTCGCGGTGCCGCCACGGTCCTCCCGCCGCACCGTCGAGGGCTCGAGGTGCTCAGCAGGGACACGAAAGGAGGGCCAGTCATTTGCTCTCCACGCTTCGCGTATCCCCACCAGCCCGCTCAGAGACCTTGCCCATGAGAGCTGATGGGACAAGAGAGAGACGAAGGGACACATATGGTGACACAAAGCGGGCAACCAGGATGAACAGAGAGATCTTTGGGAGCAGTGGGTGGCCTTGGAGGGCATCTTCGGGCCATTCCCGGGGCCCGCGTGGGGCGAGGGGAGGAGGAGGAGGAAGAGGAGTTGGCGGAGGAGGTGGCGGAGGAGGAGGAGGAGGCCCAAGCGGCTTGATGACCTAAAGAAAGTGAGGCGCCAGGAGCGAGGATATGATCAGGAGCGAGGCCTTTCCTTACCGCTGCCGCGCGAACTCGGAGGGAGTCCTTCCCCCTGCAGTCTTCGCTGGCCAGCGGCGGCGGCGCTGGAACCAGAGTAGCTCTGCGGACCGGCGCCGCCGCCGCGGCCAGCACCGAAGCCGCCCGCGGACGTCAAAGCGGCTGTGCCCATTTTCGCGCTCTCGCTCTCCCCCATGCCCCTCCGACATCTCCCACCGCAGAGGTCAAAGTTGTCTCGGACTCGGGGGGTTCTCGAAATCTGTGGGCTCTGAAGTTGATGTCACAGTGGCGCGAGCGGCGCTCTCAAGTCTGTTTTCAAGGGCCTCGAAGTTTTTCCTGTCCTGGAGCGTTTGGGCCGCATAGGGGGGGCCTGCGCTCGGGGGGGCAGCGCCGTAGTGTGCCACATCAGCAGTTACGGTCTGGTTCGCGTGGCGAGTTGAGACACGCCTTTTCATTGGCCGAGAGGCACCAGAGCCCACAGACCCGAGTTCCAGGTTATGAGCAATCTCGCTGTCTTGAACTCGTGCTGGCCAAGGAGCTCAGAAGGGGAATGAACGAATGAGTCAGCAATGTCATCATCACCGTCAGCATCACCATCCTCATGTTCATCACCATCGCAATCATCATCATATTCATCACCATCATCCGCATCAGCATCACCATAACCATCAGCATCAGCATGTGCAGTATCATGACGAGCATCATAGTCAGCAACAACAGCATCAGCATCAGCATCAGCATCCACATCATCAGCAGCATCATCATCATCAGCATCATCATCATCATCATCATCAGCAGCATCATCATCATCACCACAAGCATCAGCATATTCGTCTTCATCATCATCACCACCATCATCAGCAGCAGCCGCATCATCGGGATCATCGCACGACTCCCCTAACGGGCTTTCCTGTCCGCAGACGTTCGGGTTCGGTTCGCTCAGCCACCTCGCTGCGCAATGCACGGCGGCACCGAAAGGCAGGCTGTGGAGCGACAGGCCCGCTCGGGCGGAGGCGCCGCCGCCTGCCGGGAGCGGCCCGACCCGCCGCTGCGGGGCGGAGGGGCCGAGGGGCCCATAGCGCTCGCCGGGGGGGGCTGGCGCCCAGTGCTCTGCGACTTCCTCGGCGACACGTAAGCTTGAGATCCTGGCGCCCCAGCATTTTCTCGGGCCGGGCGTCCTTGCTCCGTTTCTTGGGCTCCCGGGGCCCTCACAGATCGATGCGGCTCCAAACGCGGCGCAGAAAAAGGGTGTCCAGAGCTCCGGCCGTGAGTTTTCGCGGTGTCGCAAGTGGTTCGAGACGTCGGATCTCAGGGAAGGGTGGCCCTTCGCCACAGCGACCTTTGGCGCGAGCCTACAGTCGGGGAGCTGAAGAAGGAACCTTTTTCGTTGGGGAGGGGCTCGGTGTTCCTTGATTGCTGTGCCGTTTGCCCCAGGTTTCACGGAGGCGTTCCATGGGAGGTCGAAGTTCAACTCTTGGGAAAAAGGGGCCTCGTTCCTTATTTGGGGTTCCTTAGGTCAGCGCCCCGACTGTACAGGAGTTCCCCCAGCAGCAGCCTGCGCGGTCAGAGCTGGCCCTTCCGCGGCTCCCCGGGGCCGCGCACCCCTCCTCCTCCTCCTCCTCCTCCTCCTCCTCCTCCTCCTCCTCCTCCTCGGAGGTCACTTTTGCCTAGGGCCACTCCTGCGCGTAGCCGGCCTCCCGCGCCGCAGCTTCGTGGGGCACCTCCGTGGCGCCTTCGCCGAGGCGCAGCTGGGGGACTGGCGGTGGCTCTGCGACAACCGGCTGCCCGAGCGAACAACACACACCCATACCCATACGGTAGGTTTGCGTCGTGTCGACCAGCGGCGACCCCAGCGCGGGCGTTCAAGGTTGAACGCCGCCGGCGACCCAGAATCGATCGATGTTGAGCGATCGGACGTTGCGGCAGCGGCCGATCGTTCAAGGTTGAACGATCCCCGCGGTGTCAGAAACCAACGCCGGGGTCGACACGACGCGAACCTGCCGTACCCATAGGTCAGAGCCCCGAATCATCAGGGGTAACTCGGGTCAGGGCCTAACTCGGGTTCGTCTTTCGGGATTCCGAACCCGAGTTGCCCCGGACCCGAGTTACCCCGGGTAGTTCGGGCGTCCAGGGCCCCAAATCATCAGGGGTAACTCGGGTCAGGGCTCATTCGGGTTCGTCTTTCGGGATTCCGAACCCGAGTTGCCCCGGACCCGAGTTACCCCGGGTAGTTCGGGCGTCCAGGGCCCCAAAATCATCAGGGGTAACTCGGGTCAGGGCTCATTCGGGTTCGTCTTACGGGAATCCAAACCCGAGTTATCCCGGACCCGAGTTACCCCGGATATTTCGGGCGTCCAGAGCCCCGAATCATCAGGGGTAACTCGGGTCAGGGTTAACTCGGGTTCGTTTTTCGGGAACCCAAACCCGAGTTACCACGGACCCGAGTTACCCCGGATAACTCGGGCGTCCACACCCATACCCATAGGGGGGTCGTTGGGAGGAGGACTGGCTGTGGCTGTGGGTGCGGGTTGTCGGACCCTGGGGAGCGCTCCCGTTCGAGCGGGCACCCCCATTCGACAACACGCACCCATAGCCCTCTCCGACCCCCCTTATGGGTATGGGTGTGTGTTGTTGGTTCGTCAAGGCTGCCCTGGTCGAGGCCGAGCCCATCCATCGAAGAAGAAAGCACGGAAGAGACATAATCTTTCGACTGTCGCGATGACTTCTTGGGTTTGAGCTGCACCCCCCTAGCGGCGACTCCAGCGCCGCCCCTGGCGCGCTCCGCGCGCGAGGGAGGGAGGTCCAGCGCAGATCCAAGAAATCCGCGCGGACCTCCGAAAGTTGATGTTTATGCCGTTTTTTCTGTTCATCAAATCCCGCGCGCCGCCGTGTGGATCGTGCAGGACGGCTGCGCTTGCAGCTACGGCTACGCCGGGCACGAATGGCCGTCGGCAGTGATGGAGCCGTGGTTCTTGCAGCTCACCCGCGCCGTCTGCCAGGCCTGCGGCATACCCGACCTGCCCAACTGCTGCAACGGAAACCGCTACGCCTCAGGAGACGAGAGCGTTGGTTGGCATTCTGACGACGAGGCCCTGTTTCAAGCAGCGGCGCAGGACGCCCTCATAGTGTCCCTCTCACTGGGGGCTACGCGGACATTCCGTGTCCGGCTAAAGGACCACGCCGCCGAAGGAGACGGCTTGGTTGGTGCAGAAGTCTTGCTCGGGGACGGGGACCTGTGCACCATGGAAGGCCTGTGCCAGAAGCACTATCAGCATTGCGTCCCGAAGGAGGCCTCCGTTTCCGAGCCGCGCATCAACCTCACCTGGCGCTGGATCGTCTCACACGGCAGGGGGTGCCCCAGAGGGGCGCCCGAGGGCACGCCGCTGCGCGAGAAGCTGGAGGCCCTGGTCGAGACTCGGCGCAGGCTGGCGGAGCTGAAGCGCAAGCGGGACGCCGGGCTGCCCGGGGGCACCTCCGCGGCCACGGCCGAGCGCCTCGCCAGCCTCGCGGAGGCGCGCGAGCGCCTCTCGGCGCTGCGCGCGCGGCGCGGCGCCGCGGCGCCCGCCTCCGCCGCGGCGCCAGGCGCCGGCGCGCCGGCCGCCGGCGCGGGCCGGCCTCTGGCTGACGCGGCCGGCGGCTGCGCAGGCGCCCCAGACCCCCTCGCGCTGCCGCAAAAATCACGACCGCTCGCCCGGGCCATAATTGGTCGCAGGTGGCTCCTCTTGTTGGCGGCTGTCTTTTCCCGGTGGGCAGCATTTGTTCGTCCTGGCTGGCGCTTTCAACAGGCAGCGGGCGCGTTGTGGCAGCCTGTGGAGCTTCGCGGCGGTTCTCCATCTCCTCCCTACGTTTTGTGTGCATATAATATATATATATATATATATATATATATATATATATTATATATATATATATATATATATATATATCGGCTCTGTGGAAAAAAAAAAAAAAAAAAAAAAAAAAAAAAAAAAAAAAAAAAAAAAAAAAAAAAAAAAAAAAAAAACGGCGGGAGGTCTTTCGCTATATCCTCGGCTTCTGAGGGCCCTGCCCAGGCCTCGGGACCGTCAAGGAACGACGCGGGGCGAAGAGACCGGTCCTGGGAGTGGGTCCGGGACCCCTGTGGGTCGCGTCATGGAAAAAAATCATCGCGTCGGCGGCCTGGGTTTCCCCCACACTGACGGCGCCGATGCGTCGCCGACGTCGCCGATGCGCTGGCGATGCAGTGGCAATGCCGCGCAGTCCTCCGATCCCCCCTCTGGGAGGCCTCTCCCGCCCCGGCGCCAGCCCCGACCGCGCCCAGCCGCGAAGCAAGAGCACGGCGGGGGTAGCCTGTGGCGACCACCTTCGGCCTCCGGGGGCCCTCTCGCAGACCCTGTGGGAAAAACACACGTCCGTGGGAAACACACACACAAAACAACAACAACAACAACAACAACAACAACAACAACAATCATTTTACCCGAACGCTCAGTGTTCTCACCAGTGCCAGGGTTTTCATGCGACGCCAGCCAATACCCCCACTTCGTGGGGGGGCATTACAAGCTCTACCAAATATCCAAACGACTCTTCGCGACCACCCAAACCCAGCTTCCCGCCCTATGACGTTGGGACACTTCACTCGTGGCCTGCGGACGACCGTGGCTACTACACTGGCGTGGAGTACACACCCACAGAAGTTGTTAAGCCTACGTTCGTACACCCACAGAGTTGTTAAGCCTTGTTAACCCACAGAAGTTGTTAAGCCTTCCACAGAACATCTGTTGCATATGATGCATATGGTACATGATACACATGATACACACGATACGTACTCACAAGATAGTTGATCACATCTGGTTTTTGTAGATTTCGGCGTGCGCGCGCGAAGAAAAAACGAATCTGTCCCGCATGGTATTATTTGACAGGGATGATGGCCCTGGCAGGTGCGCAACCGTTGTCGCAGAAGTTCGAAAAAGTTGCTCGCAAAAGCCCGTTTGACAGAATTGTTTAAAAAGTGTTGGTTTTCCTACGAATCCGCAAGAGCGCGCGGAAGGACATTTTGACAATTTTTTATTAAAAAAAAACCATTGGGTTTTTGATGTTTTTATGTTAAAATGGTTACGAAACCTAAGGTTTTGGAAGGATTTCGTCTTGCACGCGCGAATGTCCACTTTAGCTTATTTTTTGCAAGGGATTCTTGAAATTGGATTACATTTGAACAAGAAATTTCATTTTATAGTGTTTTTTGCAAGGGAAAACGGGGGGGAACAAAACAACCGGATCCGGTACTAATCCACTTTTCTGAAGCTTTCGCGAAAAAATGATGAAAATGTAGCTGCGGCCTAGGTTTTGGAGGGGGGTCGTGTACCAGGGGTCCCAACAATAATTATTCTTTAGAAGTAATAATGTTCAACAACAACAACAACAACAACAATCATTTTACCCGAACGCTCAGTGTTCTCCCCAGTGCCAGGGTTTTCTTGCGACACCAGCCAATACCCCCACTTCGTGGGGGGGCCGTTCAAGCTCTACCAAATATCCAAACGACTCTTCGAGACCACCCACACCCAGCTTCCCGCCCTATGACGTTGGGACACTTCACTTCGTGGCGTGCGGACGACCCTGGCTACTACACTGGCGTGGGGTACACACCCACAGAGGTTGATCACATCTGTTACATATGATGTGGTACACGGTACACGTGAGATGGTACGCAGTGCCAAGATAGTTGGTCACATTTTTGGGGCAAATTCGTGGGGATGCGATTACAGAAGTACATGTGTTACACTGATGTTATACAGTCCCAAGGATGACGCATGCATTGCTCATAGACTCATGGCGCTATGATCCTAAATCTCAGTGCCCAACGCGCGCGTGCACAGCCAGACGGAGGGAGAGAAACACATGTATACAAGGTTCGTGACATACGCACCGGCGCGGGCGCGACAGCCAACCGCCCATTTGTGGCCGAGCTTGCTGTCCAGAGAAACCAAGGAATACAAGAACTCCTACTCCTGTTGCTCTAGGTGGTCGCTGGTCCAGTATTCGCCACGTTGCTCGCGATAGCGACGATACGCTACGAGCCGCTGCGTGGTCCTGCAATCCACGAGATACTGCGCCAGTAACTGCTGTTTCACCTCCTCGGCCGAGACGCCCTTCTGCAGCTGCTCCAGGACAAACTCCCCGCATACGTGGCGATGTATGTCCTGAGCATTCTCCAGCAGTGCCAGCTGCTGGGAGGGCGCCTTCAGCCACTTCTCCAGGTTTGAACGATCTGCAAATACCCCGGTCTTCGCGCGATACTTGTCCACCAGCGCTCGCCCCCTCAAGCCTTCAACGTAATACCAGTACTGGAGGTCCCTGCGCGACAACGCGTAGACGGCGCAATTGCCATGTTTGGCAGCGTCTCCGAGTCGATACGTGCCGAGCCACTGTTGACAGGCAGTATAACCCGCCTCATACCCCCAGGCCTTCAGACGCACCTGCATATTCCGGTAATGGAGGTCAAGGCCCAGGTCGGAGACCTCCTCTCGATACCGCTTGCCGCATGCCGCCTCTACAGCATCCCCCGTCAGCAGCTTTATACAAACCACATCTGTGGAGGAAGAAGCTGCCGTGGCCTGCTGCTTCGATACGGGCTCCTCCCAGTCGACCGCGGCAGGCCGTTTGGCCACGCGGGCAGCTCCGGCGGCGGCTGGCCGTTTCAATACCCCGCCTGCGACCTGTGCCGCCGGGCGCTTCAATACACGCTTGGTGACGGCCTGGGCGGATGAAGCCGCCGCCTGCACTGAAGCGCCCACCGACGCATACACATCGCACCACTTTCTCAACACTGAGCGGGACACCAAGACAGCTTTCCGTCGCATACGCAACACGGTATGCAACGTGTGGTACTTCAGCCCTGGATATACAGCGCGCATGTGGTCACCAAGTGCCGCGTTGAGCTTTTCGGCCGTGTCATACTGCAAAGGTCCAGAGTCAGGGTGATACTTCACGTACCATTGCCTCAAAACCATACCGCTGACAGCGACGGGAGGATCGCTCTCCGAGAGAAGCTGCGAGAGGACCTCCGCAGCGGCCTCGTCGGCGAAGCTCTCCCGATACTGATTGAGTCGAAGACGCTCGCCCATACATTCCTCCACAGCTTGGGCAGTGTTCAATGCCCCCTTGGCGCCCCACTCCGTGCTGAGCCACTTCTGGCATACCCTGGCGTTAGCAGATACAGATAAATGTCCCAGGAGCCACTGCTTCAAGACGGCCCCGTCAGTGGTCCCCTCGGGCATGTCTTTGCGAATACGTTCTCCATACCAGGTCTCCAAATGGCCAGCGTTCTGCACTTGGACAAGCGTGTCTTTGGATGAATACTGCAGTAGCCACGCCGTTGCGACCCTATCTGGCACATACAGTGGTGGATCCAACTGTCGGAGCGCCCGGCATAATTTGTAAGCGGTATTATACTCGATGCCCAGGTGGCGGATGGCAGACCCGTGCTGCTCCTCCAGCTCCTTGGCGCTAGAAATACTGACCTTGCCAGTCACAACCCGATACTTGGCCCACCAAGTCTTGCACGCCTGGTGACTGGCATTGATACCCTTTGCCGCGAGCGCCTGATGCAAATAATACGCACTCTCGCAGTCGGCCAAGGGAGGCCGGGACAGCTCTGCGCCATACTGCTCGTGAAGGTCTTTCGCCGTCAAAGCCATGATCCAAGAACACAGGCGATACCTTGATCCGAGATGGCTACGGATATGAGCGTGAGAGGAAGGGGGGAAGCCTCCTGGGGCCGCTGGGGGTCCTCTTGGGGAAGGGGGGAAGCCTCCTGGCGCCGCATGGGGTCCTCTTGAGAGGCTTTGGGGGGCTTCTTGAAAGCATGTTGGGGCCTCTTGGGGGCTTATTGGATCCTCCCGGAGGACTCTTGGAGCCGCTTGGACGCCTCCTGGGGCCATCTTGGGGGCCTCTTGGAGCCAACTTGGAGCCTCTTTGGAACCTCTTGGGGGCCTCTTGGAGTCCTCTTGGGGCCTCTTGGGACCATCTTGGGCGCCTCTTGCGGCCTCATGGGCGCCTCTTGGGGCCATCTTGAGCGCCTCTTGGGGCCATCTTGGGTTTTAAAGATTCATGAAGAGCCCGCGGGTGGATTTTGATATTTTTCGGATGAGAAAGTCTTGCGTTTGCATATGTTTTCGGAACATCGCATCTTGAAATTATTGAAATCACATTATGTTTGGCAGGATTTCGGCACGCGCGCGCGGCGGCCGCGCGCATGTGCACTTCGTGTCATTTTTTGCAAGGGATGGTGGCCCTCGTAGGCTCGCAACCGTTGTTGCAGAAGGTCGAAGCACCTGAAAAGGTTCCTCGCAAAGGCCCTTTTAACAGAAATGTTTAAAATCTGGTGGGTTTCCTAGGAATCCGCAAGAGCGCGCGGAAGGACATTTTGACAATTTTTTCTGAGAAAACCATTGGGTTTTTGATGTTTTTATGTTAAAATCGCTACGAAACCTAAGGTTTTGGAAGGATTTCGTCTTGCGCGCACGAATGTCCACTTTACCTTATTTTTTGCAAGGGATTCTTGCAATTTGATCAAGTAAAAACAAGAATTTTCATTTTCTATTGTTTTTTGCAAGGGAAAACGAGCGTCAACAAAAAACCGGATCCGGAGCTCATCCACTTTTCTGAAGCTTTCGCGAAAAAATGATGAAAATGTAGCTGCGGCCTAGGCGCGGCGCAGAGGTCGCGCACCAGGGGTCCCAACAATAATAATTCTTTAGAAGGAATAATGTTCAACAACAATTACTAGCACGTGGGGACACTCCGTTCTCACCAGTGCCAGGGTTTTCATAGGAGGCGGGCAATACCCCCACTTTGTGGGGGGGCCGGTTCAAGCTCTACCAAATTTCCAAACGACTCTTCGCCACCACCCACACCCAGCTTCCCGCCCTATGACGTTCGGACACTTCACTTCGTGGCATGCGGACGACCGTGGCTACTATTCAGGGCCCCGCGGCCGACGACGACGGCGTGCGCGCGCGAAGAAAAAACGAATGTGTCCCGCATGGTATTATTTGACAGGGATGATGGCCCTGGCAGGTGCGCAACCGTTGTCGCAGAAGTTCGAAAAAGTTGCTCGCAAAAGCCCGTTTGACAGAAATGTTTAAAAAGTGTTGGGTTTCCTACGAATCCGCAAGAGCGCGCGGGATGAGATTTTGACATTTTTTTGTTGAAAAACCATTGGTTTTTTGATGTTTTTATGTTAAAATCGCTCCGAACACTAAGCTTTTGGAAGGATTTCGTCTTGCGCGCGCGAATGTCCACTTTACCTTATTTTTTGCAAGGGATTCTTGAAATTTGATTATATTAGAACAAGAAATGTCAATTTTTTGCAAGGGAAAGAACAAAACAACCGGATGTCACATTTTGAGGCTTCCTCACGAAAATGATGAAAATGTAGCTGCGGCCTAGGCGGCGCAGGGGGGGCGTGCACCAGGGGGCCCAACAATAATTATTCTTTAGAATTAATAATGTTCAACAACAACAACAACAACAATTACTAGCACGTGGGGACACTCCGTTCTCACCAGTGCCAGGGTTTTCATAGGAGGCGGGCAATACCCCCACTTTGTGGGGGGGCCGGTTCAAGCTCTACCAAATTTCCAAACGACTCTTCGCCACCACCCACACCCAGCTTCCCGCCCTATGACGTTCGGACACTTCACTTCGTGGCATGCGGACGACCGTGGCTACTATTCAGGGCCCCGCGGCCGACGACGACGGCGTGCGCGCGCGAAGAAAAAACGAATGTGTCCCGCATGGTATTATTTGACAGGGATGATGGCCCTGGCAGGTGCGCAACCGTTGTTGCAGAAGTTCGAAAAAGTTGCTCGCAAAAGCCCGTTTGACAGAAATGTTTAAAAAGTGTTGGGTTTCCTACGAATCCGCAAGAGCGCGCGGGATGAAATTTTGACAATTTTTTTTTGAAAAACCATTGGTTTTTTATGTTTTTATGTTAAAATCGCTACGAAAACTAAGGTTTTGGAAGGATTTCGTCTTGCGCGCGCGAATGTCCACTTTACCTTTTTTTTGCAAGGGATTCTTGAAGTTTGGTTATGTTAGAACAAGAAATGTCCACTTTAGCTTTTTTTTTGCAAGGGAAAACCGATCGTAACAACACAACCGGATCCGGACCAACCCGTTTTGCCTGAGACTTCCTCACGAAAATGATGAAAATGAGGTTGCGGCCTAGGCGCGGCGGGGGGGTCGCGCACCAGGGGCCCCAACAATAATTATTTTTTAGAAGTAATAATGTTCAACAACAACCACAACCACAACCACAACAACAACAACAACAACAACCATGACAATAACAACAACAACAACAACAACAACAACAACAACAGCAACCACAACAACAACAACAACAACAACAACAACACACACACACACACACACACACACACAACGCACACACACACACAACAAAAACACACACACACAAAACAACGCTTGTGTGTGTTTTTGGTGTGTGTTTGCGTGTGTGTGTTTGTGTTTTTGTGTGTGCTTTTCCCGGAAAGGGCCTGGGCCCAGGGTTCTCTTTTAGTGGGTTTACCCCCCGGTTTTTACTTGAAGGGGGCCGGCGGATTTCTTGGGCGATAAATTACGAGGTCGAAGGGGGCCGGCGGATTTCAACTGTGAGGACGAAGGCCATTTTTCGCCACCCCTCACGCAGATTGTGCTCTTGGAATTTTACTGCCTTTAAGGAAACCTCGATATTTCACAGGTGATGTCCACTTTTTTCCGACATCGACTTTAAACAATTAAAATCAAAGTAAACGCGTTCGCTCGATAAATAACGAGGTACCGCGGCCTCCGGAACGGCGCTGGGAACGGAGTTTTGGATTCTTGAAGTTGCATAAGTTCGGAAATGGCAGAAATCTCATGTGTTTTTGGACCCTGACCCCGCGGATCTGCGTGAGGGGTGGCACCGAATTTCAGAAATGTGGCAAATCCCCTGTGTTTTTGGACCCTGACCCCGCCGATCTGCGTGAGGGGTGGCGCGGAATTCCAGAAATGTGGCAAATCCTTTGTGTTTTTGGACCCTGACCCCGCCGATCTGCGTGAGTGGTGGCACGGAATTCCAGAAATGTGGCAAATCCCCGTGTTTTCGGATCCTGACCCCGCCGACCTGCGTGAGGGGTGGCACCGAATTTCAGAAATGTGGCAAGTCCCATGTGTTTTCGGACCTTGACTTCGCCCAGGAGGGCCCAGGAGGCTCCAGGAGAGCCCAGGAGAGCCCAGGAGGGCCCAGGAGAGCCCAGGAGGGCCCAGGAGGACCCAGGAGGCTCCAAGAGGCACCAGGGGGCCCAAGGAGGGCCCAGGAGAAGCTCAGGAGGCTCCAGGAGAGCCCAGGAGGGCCCAAGAGGTCCAAGGAAGACCCAGGAGGGCCCAGGAGCCCTTACGAGGGATCGTGGCCCTGGGAGCGCTGACGTAGCGTAATTTACGAGGGATCGTGGCCCTGGGAGCGCGGGTGTAGTGTAATTGTTGAGGATGTCCCTAGCGAAACGCTTGTTTTTCAGAATGTGAGGATGTCTCGAGCGAAACGCTGGTTTTGCAGAGTTGGGGATGTCTCGAGCGAAACGCTTGTTTTCAGAATTTGTTGAGGATGTCTCGAGCGAAACGCTGGTTTTGCAGACCCGACAGCGACGCGGAAAAGCGTCCCGCGCGCAGGAATTTCGATTATGTTTCGCGCGTGCGGCGTCCCGCGCGCAGGAATTTCGAGGATGTCTCGACTAATTCGCTTGTTTTTCATAATTTGTTGAAGACGTTTCGAGCGAAGCGCTGGTTTTGCAAAATGTTCATAATTTGTTGAGGATGTCTCGAGCGAAACACTGGTTTTGCAAACTTGGGGGATGTCTCGAGCGGGGGCCTCGCAGGGGGCCAGAATTCAGAGGATGTCTGAGGCAAAATGCTTGTTTTCACGTCCCGCTCGCAGGAATTCCGAGGATGTCGCGCGCGTGCCGCGTCCCGCGCGCAGGAATTTCGAGGATGTCTTGACTACTTCGTTTGTTTTGCCAGGATTTCCTTGGATTTTGACTGGATGTCTCGAGCGAAACGCTTTTCCCCAGCACGTTCCGTAGCGCGTCCCCTTGGCACGTCCCGCGGTGCGACCCCATGGCACGTCCCTTGGCACGTCGCTTGGCGCGTCCCTTGAGACGTTCCGCGGCGCGACCTCCTGGCATGTCCCCCTGTCAATTAGCTCTGGGGCAGCTACTATGTGTTCAGGCAGCTCGAGCTTAAGATCCAGATCAGTTCGGTCAGGACTCGGATGCAAAGGAGAACTCGATCCACGAGGCTATAGAGCAAAATCGCGCCATGGCACATCGCAATTCAGCACGGTGCAGCACAGCACAGCCCTCGGCAGGGTACATCAAGATCGATACAATCAGCATTGCAACCTGGCACGTTCCTTGGCACGTTCCGTGGCGCGTCCCGTGGCGAGCCCCCCTGGCACGTCGCGTAGCGCGTCCCCTGGCACATCCCGTGGCACATCCATTGGCCCGTTCCGTAGCGCGTCCTTTTGGCACGTCCCGTGGTGCGACCCCATGGCACGTCCCCTGGCACGTCGCTTGGCGCATCCCTTTGGACGTTTCGCGGCGTGTCCTCCTTGCATGTTCCCCTGTCAATTAGCTCTGGGGCAGCTACTATGTGTTCAGGCAGCTCGAGCTTAAGATCCAGATCAGTTCGGTCAGGACTCGGATGCACAGGATGACTCGATCCACGAGGCTATAGAACAAAATCGCGCCATGGCACATCGCAATTCAGCACGGTGCAGCACAGCACAGCCCTCGGCAGGGTACATCAAGATCGATACCTTCAGAATTGCATTTGCCCGTCACCCAACCAGATGTCTTTGAAAACGCTGCCATGTGTTACAGTTCTATATTCCTTTCCGGGTTCGTGGGTCGATCATGTTCTCCCACGGGCTGTCACAAACGGTCTGGGGCGAGGAGGCACTTCATGGGGAACCGATCGAGACCTCGGGAGGATCGCGCTGCGACAGCTACGGCAGCGGGTTCGGGCCACGGGGCCCGGACGGGTCGCTCCAGCTCGAGGGGAGTGCTGCACGGGGACCGCGGCCGAGGGCTTTGGTCGCGGTGGCTCGCGGTGCTGCATGTGCTTCGGGACACCGGATCGTGGGGCCCCGGCATGCTGCAGAAAGGGCCGCAGCCACGTGGCGTCCTATAGGGGCTGGGAGCGCATATTTCAGGAGGGAAAGAAACACACAGACACAATTCATCCTCGATTCCCAAGAAAATATGGGAAAATATGGGAAGTGGGGGGGAAGACAAGAACCCAGAAAATATGGGAAAATATGGGGAATGATTTTACGTGTGTGTATTTGTTTGTGTGTCCTGGGGCCCCTTCAATATTATGTTCTGACAGCAGCCGCCAGCGGCTCCACCACCACCTCTGCCCCCCCTCTTGGGGAGCGGCGCAGGTGGGCCCAGGAGTGCCCCGAAGGCCCACGGTCCGGCGCAGGAGCTCTGGGGAAGTGCGCTCGGGCCAGTGCAGGGTCGATACCCGATCGTGATCGTCCAGCCAGGCGAAGGACGATCAAGATTGAATGGGGAGCAGGAAGAGGGGGAGGACCAGACTCTGCATGTGTGGCGTCCCATAGGGGGATCAGCCGAGAGATAAGGAGGAGGAAGAGGAGGAGGAGGATCCGCCAATTCTAGTTGCGCCAGCCCTTCCTCGGACTTGGATCAGGCTGTGAGCCCTCATTGTCTGGGCCGTTGGTCTCTGTACGCCAGTCCGGGGCCCAGGACATCCCGGAGTTATTTCCAGTGAATCCTCCTCCTCCTCTTCCTCCTCCTCCTCCTCCTCTTCCTCCTCCTGCTCCTGCTCCTGCTCCTGCTGCTCCTCTGCGGGGGGGAGTTGATCCTGTTGGCGTGTCGTTGTCGCCATGAAGGACACGGGCCCTGAGTAAAACAGATCTTGCATTTCTGTCACCGCTTGTGATGCTCCTGGGGCCCTCGCAAGGCATCGGGAGTGTCCGTAATCGACTCACGATGGGAAAAACGGGTCCAGTGGGAACGCCTGGGGTCCAGGACCCGTTTCCCTCAGGACTCGTTCATTGTGTGCCAAAGTCTGTGAATGCTATCGAAGACGCCTACGGCGAATCACCGCCCCCCTTGCCTTCTAGAATCGCCCATGTGGCCTAGCGTTGTGGCAAGAGCTTTGCCAAGCTATCGGACCATGTGTTCCCCCAGCCGTTGTGGAAACCCTTCGGGGAACACTTGGGGGAGGATGGCGGGGAAGATCAGGAGGAGGAGGTGGAGCAGGAGGAGGAGGAGGGGGCATCTTGGGAGCCTCTGGGGACACTCTTGAAGTATCCTGGGAACTTCCTGGGAGCCTCTTGGAGGCATCTTGGGGGCCCTCTTGGAGGCCTCTTAGTTGCCTTCGGGGGCTTCTTGGGGGCCTCTTTGGCCGTCTTGGTGGGCTCCTGGCCTGTCTGATGCCGTCGGAAGCAGTCTTGGGGGCCTCTCTGGGCCGACTTGGGGCCCTCTTGGAATGCTCCAGGGCCGTCTTGGAAGCTTTCTTGGGCGTCGCAGAGGCCTCCTCGGCCGTCTTTGGGCCCTCTTGGGGCCGTCTTGGGGGCATCTTGGGGCCGTCTTGGGGGCCTCTTGGGCCGTTCTGGGGCCATCTTGGAAACCTCTTCGGCGATCTTGGGGCGATCTTTGGGGGCTCTTGGGCCGTCCCGGGCCGTCGGTAGGCCGAAAAGGAGCAAATGCGAAAATCCCTCAGATACCTAAGGCAAATCAGTGGTTTGGGCATCTTTTGGGCCTTCCTGGAGGCCTCTTGGGCCATCTTAGGGCCATCTTCGGCCTTCTCGGTGGGCTCCTAGCCCGTCTGATGCTGTCAGAAGCAGTCTTGGGGGCTTGTCTGGGTCGACTTGGGGCCCTCTTGGAATGCTCCAGGGCCGTCTTGGAAGCTTTCTTGGGCGTCTTAGAGGCCTCTTGGGCCGTCTTTGGGCCCTCTTGGGGCCGTCTTGGAGGCCTCTTGGAGGCCTCTTGGAGGCCTCTTGGGCCGTTCTGGAGCCATTTTGGAAGCCTCTTCGGCGATCTTTGGGCGATCTTTGGGGGTTATTGGGCCGTCTCGGGCCGTCGGAAGGCCGAAAGGAAGCAAATGCCAAAATCCTTCAGAAACTTGATGCGAATCAGTGAGTTTGGCCTCGTCGGGCATTCCTGGAGGCCCTCTTGGAGGCCTCTGAGGCCGTCTTGGGCCATCTTAGGGCCATCGTCGGCCGTCTCGGTGGGCTCCTGGCCCGTCGAATGCCGTCGGAAGCAGTTTGGGGGGCTTGTCTGGGCCGACTTGGGGCCCTCTTGGGGTGCTCCAGGGCCGTCTGAGAAGCTTCCTTGGGCGTCTTAGAGGCCTCTTGGGCCGTCTTTGGGCCCTCTTGAGGCCGTCTTGGAGGCCTCTTGGAGGCCTCTTGCGCCGTTCTGGGGCCATTTTGGAAGCCTCTTCGGCGATCTTTGGGCGATCTTTGGGGGCTATTGGGCCGTCTCGGGCCGTCGGAAGGCCGAAAAGAAGCAAATGCCAAAATCCTTCAGAAACTTGATGCGAATCAGTGAGTTTGGCCTCGTCGGGCATTCCTGGAGGCCCTCTTGGAGGCCTCTGAGGCCGTCTTGGGTCATCTTAGGGCCATCGTCGGCCGTCTCGGTGGGCTCCTGGCCCGTCGAATGCCGTCGGAAGCAGTCTTGGGGGCTTGTCTGGGCCGACTTGGGACCCCTCTTGGGGTGCTCCAGGGCCGTCTGAGAAGCTTCCTTGGGCGTCTTAGAGGTCTGTTGGGCCGCCTTTGGGCCCTCTTGGGGCCGTCTCGGGGGCCTCTTGGGCAGTCCTGAGGCCATCTCGGAGGGCTATTGAGCGATCCTGGGGCGATCTTGGGGGCCGCTTGGACCGTCTTGGGCCGTCGAAAGCCGAAAAGGAGCAAATACGAGAATCCTTCAAAAACCTTAGGCAAATGAGTGAGGTTGGCCTCTTCGGGCCCTCCTGGACCTCTCGGAGGCCTCTTGGGCCGTCTTGAATGCTTCTTGGAGGCCTCTGAGGCCGTCTTGGGATTTCTTGAGGCCGTCTAGAGCCGTCTGGTGTCCATTTTGGGCCGTTTTGGAGCCATCTTGGAGCCATCTTAGCCGTCTTGGAGGCCATCTTGGAGCCATCTTAGCCGTCTTGGAGGCGACGGGCAACCACCTGGGTATTTTGAGCACCCTTCCGGGTCCTTCCGGGTGGCCGGCGGGACGGGCCGAAGCCCCAGGGGAGATGTCTTTGGGAAAAAAAACCAAAACCAAAACCGAAAGGGTTTAGCACGCCGGATATCGAATGACCTTCGGCCCATCCCGCCACCGTGCCTGGTTTGTGGGTCAGAGTTCTGAGGGATGCTTCTTGGGGTCTCTTCGGAGCACTCTCGGGAGCCTCCTGGTGGCAGCTTGGGGGCCTCGCGGAAGCCTCTTGGGGGCCTCTTGGGTGGGGGCCCGTGGGGCCTCTTGGGGGCCTCTTGGGGGCCTCTTGGGGCCCCTCTGGAACCTCCCGGGGGCCCCTCGGGCCGAGGGCTCGGAGTGGCCGCTCGGGTTCCCCATCTGGGCCCCCTCTTGGTGCCGTCTTTGTCAGGAGGGGAAAAAACACACAGACACATTTAATCGTCGATTCCCCGGAAAATATGGGAAAATATGGGAAGTGGGGGGGAAGACAGAAACCCAGAAAATATACGAAAATATTAGGAATATGTTTAATTGTGTGTATTTATTTGTGTGTTCTGGGGGGGCATCTTGGGCGCCTCTTGGGGCGTCTTGGGGGGCGTTTTGGGGCGAGGACGCCAAATTCCTTCAGATGCCGATGGGAAATCAGTGATCTGTTCCTCCGGGGGCCCTCTCGGGAGGCCTCTTGGGGCGTTTGGGGCCGTATTGAGGCCATGTCTTGTGTCTAAGAGCGATCTTTAAGCGTCTCGAGGCCCTCTTCGACCATCTTGGGGGTCTCTTGGGGCTCTCTAGGCCCGTCTTGGGGTCCTCATGGGCCCCGCGCCAGGTCTCCAACGCGACGGGGCAAGCCCCGTGGATTTGGCCATTCGGGGAAAGACACCCCCCAGGAGTGAGGAGTGAGGACTGAGGCTTCCAGACTGAGGCGTAAGCGATTAGGCAAAGGACCTGGGACACACCCGTTCCGTGCCCAGAGGCACGGTGGCAGATTCGTATGCGAGCTTCTCAGGCAAAGCCGACACATGTTAGATATCTTGAAGCCACAGACCTGGATTGGGTTTCCTCCTGAACATATTGTCTTAAGTCTCATCATCCGTTGCTATGTTTGCCCAAGTCTTGATTACGATTAACGTCGTTGCCTCAGAGCCCGCGGTGTCGAGCTTTGAAATAACGATGCACCCGATGCATGCAGAGATGCATACGTTCAAACAGCCAATTTCGCGTGAAGAAAGCGTTAGAGCAAGGAAGGCCATCGAGCGGTGTGGGCGCACGACGCAATGGAGCAGTGCGATCTCACTGTTTCGAGCCCTCCGGGACGTGAACGACATCCTGTACAATGTGATGATTAGCGTGTGTGGAAAGAGCCAGCAGTGGCAGCAGGCACTGTCTCTGCTCCACGAGATGTCTTCGGCGACGGTAGTTCCAGACGTGATATGTAATGGAGGATGACGATGAATAAATGACCGGGGGTCGTGTTCACGCGGCGGCGCCCGGGATGACGATTAGAAAAAACCGGCCGCGGGCTGGAAAACTATTTCTTTTCATCGTTCTCCTCCAGTCAGAAATTTTGCAGAAATAGCAGGAAACTATTTTATTAATCGTTCCCCCCCATTTTTTAAATTAATCGTCATCCCGCAGTACTACCTTGCAGAGCCCCGCGCGTGCGGCACCCGCGCTGCCTGCCTGGGCCCCCCGGCGCCCGGCGGGTCCCCAGAGGCCCTCCGAGGCCCCCAGGACGCTCCTCAGGCGCTCGTGTCGCGCCGCCCGTGGCGGCCAACGGGGGCCCCAAGAGGCCCATCGGCAGCGCGTCCAGGAGGGAGGAGTGAAGGTCCTCCTCCTCCTCCTCCTCCTCCTCCACGATCAGGTGCCCGTTCGTGCCGTTTTCGTGGAGGGTGTCCACGGGTCAGCGCTCGTCGGTGGCATCGCCGCGATCAGCGCAGGCAGTGGCAGAGGCCATTGCCCGTGCCGAGAGGGCCCCGCTGCACGAGAACGTGCCCAGACCTGCTCGCCTGTGGACTGCAGCCAGCGTGCGCGAGCATGGCGGGCACAGGAAGCCGGTGCGCTCGTTGACAAGGGAGGCGTGCTGCTTGATTGCAGTGGAATAGCGAAGTCCGTTGTTGCATGTCCGGCCCGTGCACGTGTCATGTGGACAGTCGGCGAAGGCGGCAAATTTCGCGATCCCGCGGAGCAGCACCCCCGTGGTGGTCTAGATTGGTCCACTTGCAGGGTCCCTCTGACAGCAACGGTTGGTTTCAGAAAGGCTCTGGGGACGCTCCACGGAGCCCAAACGCGGTCCCCGAGGGCCGCCAGAATGCCGAAGGTCCTCCAGAGGTCCCCGCAAGGTTGCCGCTGGGGCAGAACCAGTATCACGCAGCGCCAAGCAGCGGCGCCAAGCAGCGGCAAGCGGTAGCGGGTGGGCGAGCAACCAATGAGGCAAACACCAGCATGCCTACATGCCAGCATGTAAGCAGGTAGACAGGGTATAACGGTGTCAGACCAGTCATGTGATCGTGTTTTGATTCATTGTTTTGCCAATCGGTGCGGGCCATCGCCCCCCCCCTTCCCCCCCCTCGTGGAGTAGATCTTGGCTTTTGGGGGCGCCTGTTTCAGGCAGGTGGAATCTCCCCCATAGGACGCACTGCTGCAAACAGTCGCATTCAGCTGAAGTCTGGAGCCAGACCCCCACCCTTTCCCCCCCATCTTTCGCTCAATGTCGAGACGCCGAATGAGAAAACGCTCACCATGCAATCACGGCAGCGCGCAAGCAGACAGACAGGCAAACGATCCTCGCCCTCGAGTGCGTTTGAGCCTGAGTGTGGACATACGTCCACGCGCCGGCCCTAGTCAGTTACAGCGCTGGGATCAGCGCGTGCGAGAAGTGCGAACAGTGGCAGCAGGCCGTGTCGTTGCTCGGGGAGATGTCGGAGGTAATGGTGGAGCCCGACGTCATCGTCTACAGCGCTGGCATCAGCGCGTGCGCGAAAGGGGGGCAGTGGCAGTTGTCGTTGGCGCTGTTCGGAGAGATGTTGGAGGTAACACTGGAGCCCAATCTAGTCAGCTATAACGCTGGCATCGGCGCATGCGCGAAAGGTGAGCAGTGGCAGAGGGCGTTGGCACTGATGAAGAATATGCGCGAGGCGATAATAGAGCCCGATGTAATCAGCTACTGCGCCAGTGCCAGCGCGTGCGAGAGCGGTGAGCAGTGGCAGCGTGCTCTGTCGCTGCTCAGCGAAATCGCGGAGGTGAAGTTCGAGCGTAGCGCCATCAGCTACAACACCGTGATAAGCGCATGCGCGAAGTGCAGCCAGTGGCAGCGGTCTCTGTCCTTGCTCGGCGAGATGTCGGAGGTAGCATTGGAGCTCGGCGTCATCACATCTACATCACTGCGCGTCGCGCCTCCATAGAGGTCCCTAATCTAGGTCGCCCGCGAGGGCGCGAAGATCGGCGCGCTTCGCGCGTCGCGGCCTGCGCAAGAGCGGTGGCCATTTTCCAAGGGGGCCGCGCGAGGGTCCGAAGGTAACCTCGCGTCGCCCATCGCGGGGCGCGATGCGCGAAGTTTGGTGGCCTGGCAGCGCCGCCCTCGATTCCATCCGGCTCGACCCGCTTCGGCGACTCGAATCGCCGCGTTTGCCGACTCGACAGCGGGAAGCTCCCCGCCACGATTCGATCACGATTGCGGTTTGGGCTCCGAGCGATTCGAGTCCAGTCCGGCGCGAGGTGGGCGACGCTCTGGTGCGAGGCTGGCTCACCTGGCCTTAAGTCGGGCCTGTCCCTCTACAGGAGGGATGTTCAAAAATTGTCAAAAATTAGTCTGGGGACTATTTTTTGAATATTTTTGACCATTTGGGAACTTTTTGTGTATTTATTTTTCGTCGAAAATCCCCTTGTAGGGGGACAGGCCCGACTTAAACCCAGCCCCGGGCGGTGCCGCCTCGGCGCGCGCTCGGGGGCGGCGCCGCGCGGGGCGCCCTGAGAGGCCTCACCCCGGGCTGGCGGCAGGGCCGCCGCCGTCGTCGTCGTCGTCGTCGTCGTCGTCGTCGTCCGGGATCTGCGCCCGAGAGCCACACGCTCAGGGGCGCAGCGCTGGGGGGGAGGAGAGGCCGAGGGGGGGCGCAGCGGCTCCCAATCGCCCAGTCGTCGCCGATAAGAGCATGGGCTCAAGGGAAGAAAGACCACCCCTCCTCCTCCTCCTTCTCCTCCTCCTCCTCCTCCTCCTCCTCCTCCTCCTCCTCCTCCTTCTCCTCCTCCTCCTCCTCCTCCTCCTCCTCCTCCTCCTCCTCCTCCTCCTAGGCGTTGTGGTCCGAGGCGCCCCATTTTGGGCTAGCGGCCCGACAGACCACGACCCCAGCCCCGCGGGGCGACTTCTTCCCTCTTGCCCAAGGAGCGGGCACGACGGCCGCGATCGCAGGGCGTTCCCGCTCACCGGTTTGGCATCGCAGGGCGCGGCGCCAGCGGGCGGCCTCCAGGGCACGGCTGCAGCGCGAGAGGGACATCGTACGGTTGCAGGACCACCACGGCAGTGCACCTCCCAGGATGCCTGGCAAGCAGCAGCGAGGTGCAGCTTCGCCGTGGTCCACCTGCAAGAGCTGCGGTGCGCACGAGTGGAACGCAGTCCTGCAGAAGCAGGCCTGCAAGTGCAGCCGCTGCGGAGTGAAGGTCGACCTCTACACCGCCAAGGGGAGCAACTCCAAGGAGGGCAAGGCGGGCAAGGTTCCTGTCGTTGGAAAGGGGCCCAGCGACTCAGTCTCGGCAGAGGACAAGGCCATCCTGACCCTGGAGGCCGCTCTCAGGTGCACTGAGGACCCCGCACTCCGCAGGATGATCCAGTCGCAGATTGACGACCTCAGGCACAAGCGGGCTCAGCAGTCCGCTGTGCCTCCAGAGGACGCACTGCGGCTGGCAGACGGCGCCGTCCGCGACGCCTCCGCCAAGCACGACCAGGCCATGGCGCGGCTTCTCAAGTGTCGTGATGCCTTGGAGGAGGCGCAGGAGAAGGAGCGCCTGGCCGCACTCGTTCTCGCCCAAGCCGAGGACACGAAGAAGCTCGCTGCGCAGGCCCTCGCCGCCAAGCTGGGCGTCACTGTCCAGGAGGGTGAAGGCTGCGCCGAGAGCAGGACCCTTTTTCAGATTACATGGGACGAGGATTTCTTCCGCAATCTAGACAGCATGGAGGCCGAGCAGTCTGAAGTTCAGGAGCTTCGCAAGTTGGAGTCCGACCTCAAAGCAGTGAAGGACCAGCTTGCTACCAAGAACACGCAGGTGGGCGACTGGTTGCAGCGGGCCAAGGAGCTCCAGAGCCAGCTCACCGACAGGATGGCCAAGAAGCGCAAGGGCGACAGTGGCACCTCAACAGTCGGTGCAGCAGGTGGTGGTGCTCAGGCGGCTGCAGCTGCTGGCGCTCCACCCACCGCCACCGCGGCAGCGGGCACGGCTGCAGGCAGCGCGGCGGCGGCCGCCCCCCCAGCCGCCGCCCCCGCCGCGGCCGACCCCGAGGCAGCCAGAGTCGCTCGGGAGGCGCGCGAGGCCCGCATCCAGCAGGCCGCGGCCAAGATCAGCGCTTCCAAGGCTGCCGCCATGCAGGCGTCCGAGGCGGCCAAGAAGGAGGCGGCTGGCGGCGCAGGGGCGGCGGCCGCTGGCGGCGGCAAGTGACGAATGGGCAGGAGCGGCGGCGCGGGTGCGCAGGCAGCCACGTCGACGACCGCTCGGGGAGAGTCTGCGTTGCAGACTGACCTGCCTTGGGGGACTGAGGTCGCCACGACCTCCAAGAGCCAGAGTGACACATTCATATTTTTCTCTAATGTCACTGCCATGGGGAAGCAGGCCTGGGACTACGTGACTGGGCCCGCTTCGACTCCGTATCACTACTTCCTGCTAGTTGAGACTCACATCGAGTCCGCCAGCGACTTGCAGCATTGGAAGGGCCAGGCACGCAAGTCGCATCTCAAGTTGATAGACAATCCAGCTCGCGGGACGGGCCGCGAGCAGTCGGAGGCCACCAAGGACAGGGCCAACGAGGGCGGCGAGTGGATCCTTGGGAGGCAGCATTTACAGTTCCACAGGGTCCATGACACCGACTCCGTGTGCCGCGACCTCAAGGCCGAAGGCAGCGCCGCCCTGGATGGGTTCACGGTGGCGATCCTCAACCAGCAAGGGTATTCCATCGTGCTGATCGCCTTCTACGGCTACTGCTCCGAGGGCCTCCACGGCAGGAACTTGGTGCGTTTCGCCAAGCTGGGGGCCCTCGTCTCTCAGCTGAAGCTGCCGTGGATTTGCATAGGCGACTTCAACCTCCCACCGTCTGTCCTGGCCGACGCTGGATTTTTGGATCGTGTGGGTGCCAATGTCCTCACTGCTGCCGACACGGAGTGCACCTGCGTGGGCGGCATGGGCAAGGGCAGCACGCTGGACTATGTCATGGCCAGTTATTCGGCGTTACCGTATATCGTGGGTTTGAGTGCAGTTTTGTCAGTGCCTTGGCGACCGCACTGCGGGCTTCAACTTCGGCTGAGAAGTTCGGGGTCTCAACTGCTGTGTCGGCAGCTGGTGCTTGCAGCTCAACTCCCACAAGTACCTCGACCTACCACCCAGCCGCAAGAGGGTTCCAAGTCGTCTTTGGCCCGAGGGGAGCGCATCCTGGCACGACGGGCTGCTCAGGACAGGATGGCGACGGCGACGGATGAGATGTTCGGAGACCTTTGCTCTGCTGGAGGTGCGACGGCGTCTACATCGGCGACGACTCTTCCTCTGAGGGCGAGCCTAGTGCGCAGGCCAATTCTTTTGCCCCCGACTGGCACGAGTCGGACGGTGAGGACGACTACGTGCCCTCAGGTTTCTTTGGACCCGAGGCTGGCAGCCCAGCGGCTGCCGTGCCTTCAGCCTCGCCCAGGCCTGAAGAGGCCGAGGTCGCGGCTCCGTCTCACGACATATCGAATGTGCTTACCGCACCCCACGAGTCTCGGGACCCACCCAGTTGTTCTGCCTCCCCCGAGGTCCCCTCGGGCACCCATGGCGGTGCCCTGCCTGCCTTTTTCCTCCCCTCTGACCTCTGGGACTCCTGCAGGGCACAAGTGGGCTACACGGACTCCGCTGGCGCCTCGGATGTTCTTCCTGCCATTGCCAACTCTGCAGCGTTTGCGGTTGGGGGACCACACATTCTTCGTCTGGGAGCTCTCTATGGATCTTGGGTCAAGGCCTTGGAGCGTGCCGTCTGTATTCACCATGGGACGAATCTAGCGGGGCCTTCCAGGGACTCAGGGCCTAAGTACACCGTCACCGAGGTTAAAGCTCCATCTAAGGTTCGGGAACAGCCTCTTCATGATAAGGTGTCGTCTTGGTGGGGCAGGGCCGCCACAGTACTGACCAAGCTCAGCTTGCATCGTTCTCGTGGCAACGGACCCATACAGCAGCAGCAGCTCGCGGAGGCGTGCGCGGCCTTGGCAGGGGACCAGCCAGACAGCGTACACGTGCCTCTCGCCTCGCTTGCCGACCCGACCGTGGCCTCGTGGAGCGAGTGGCAAGCTCGGCTACTAACGGTTGCCGACTTGCCTGATGCCAGCCTGCACGAGATGGCCGTCACGGCCAAGCGCATCACAGGTCGAGCTCGTCGGCGGGCTTTGGGGGCGTCTCTTAAGGAGTTTAGTGCTTGGATTTCGACCTCGGAGGCTCCTGGGATCCTCCACAAGGCTCTTAAAAAGACCCCTCCTGTCCCCGATGAGCTCGTAGTCGACGGCCAGGTTATGTATCACCCCCTGGACATCGTTGATAGCAAAGCCAGTACGTGGAAACAGCTCTGGGGCCCAAGGGAACCAGATCTACACGATGTCCAGGAGGTATTCCACGAAATTCGCGAAGTTGCTCGGCACGAACGCCTCGAGCCACTTTCCCACGACAGAGTCCGTCAAGCGCTACATTCCATGCGAGCTAAGACAGGACTCGGGGTAGACAAACTCACCCCGTTGGATATGGAACGTTTGCCTTTTGCTGGAGTTTCGGAGCTCGCTGGGCTTTTCAATGCCTGCGAGGAATGCCTCTCCTGGCCCTGGCAGGTCCTCCTGGTCGTGGGGAAGCTTTTAGGGAAAAAATCGGGTTCGGACCGCGTTATTGGTCTCATGTCTATGTTTTCCAGGACTTGGTCCCGTGCTCGGGAGGACGACGTCCGATCTTGGTCTCAGGGCTCCGAGCCAGCGTGGGACGCCGCAGCGGCGGGGAACTCGGCGCTCCGCGAGGCCTTCGCCCGCGCTTTGAAGGACGAGGCCATGCACAACTTGGGGATCGCTTTCGGGGAGGGCCTCGTAGACATCAAGGGGTTCTACGATGAGATGCAGTGGGGTCCTCTGGCTCGGGCCGCTCTCAGGCTTGGGTTCCCTCCTGAGGTTCTCTTCTTGGAACTACAGATGTGTGCTGCACCTCGTACGGTCTCTCAGTCGGGGTCCTACTCCGAGGCCTTCCAGGTCGTCCAGAGCATCATTCAGGGGCTCAGGTATGGGACGCGTTCCGGGCGATGTATGATCTATTTCATCATGAGTAAGATTACAGTGGCACATCCGTCTATGTCTGTTCGGGTTTGGGTAGACGATATCAATGAGCATGTCGCTGGCTCTCGGAAAGCAGTTCGAGAGAAGTTATATCAAGGCGTGCTCGACACGTGTCGGTCCCTTGTGGCGCACGGCTTGCCTGTGTCACCCAAGAGCGCCATCATGTGCACCAACGCCTCTGACAGCAAAAGTGTTGTCCAACGCCTTCGGCGTCGGGGTTTTCATCTTCAGCATGCTCTTCAAACCACTCTCCTCGGGGCTGATCTTGGGGCAGGTCGCGTTGCACGGGCTTCTCGGACCAAACGGGTGGCTAAGGCGAAGGGCATGAACTTTAGGATTTGTAAGTTCGGTCGGGCTTCCAGGAAATATCTCAGGACTGGATTACTTGAACGTGTCGGGGCACAAGCTGCAGGCAGCTACGGGCACCAGATGGTGGGGGCTTTCGGTACCTTTCGGCAGCAGCGCAGACGTCGCCTCGGTCACACGCTTTCTTCGGCCACGCGCGGTCGGTGTTTAACTGCGGTTCTCGATCTGCGGGCCGACGGACATGATCCTGGGTGCAAACTTCCGAGGGAATGTTTTCAGTTATGTCTACGCACTTGGTTCCAGGATCCGTCGCTCCGGCCCGCAGTTCGCGCGGCTTGGCCGCGTGTAGTTGCTCAGTTTCGGCAGATGGAGCCTCGGCAGGTTTCACAAGCAGTGCGTGGGCCCATCTCCGCCATGGTCGCATATCTTCTTGAGTTCGGATGGGATCCAGTATCACCGAGCGAGTGGCACACACCAGCTAGCGATGACGATCCTGGAGCGATTTGGACGTTCCCCGATGAGGTCGTTTCTTGGTCGGAGGATTTTAGTGGGTTGGTGTCCGAGTTCGAGAAAACGGTCCGTCTCAAGCTTTGGAAGTCAGCGGCGTCTCATGTTTGCGGGGAAGGGGTCCAGCACGGGGTGGATAACCATTCTCTTCGGCAAGTTCTAGCAGCGCTCTCGTCTGTACCGCACGGCACTCAGCTCTGTGAGACCATGTTCGCTATTGCAGCGGGAGGGACATGGCCAAAGGGAAGGGTTGCGGATGAGACGAATGCGCAGTGCGATGGCCTCTGTCCTCGGTGTTTGGAGAGCAAGGAGACACCTCTTCACCGAGGCTGGTTGTGCAGTTTTAACAAGGACCATGCAGTGTATTCTTCCTCTGCTCATCTTGTACCTCGTGCTGTTGCTGAGCACGACGCATATGCAAAACAGCACATAAAGAAACAATGACAACAAAATACTTAAACTACAAAAAGCAAAATAATCAAATAATGCGAAAACAAAAACAACAAAAAGCAAACAAAAGTTGCCAGCCATAAACAAAATGCACGCAAAATGCCAAACGCACATAACACAACAAGAGCATAAAATTGCAAAACACAAAACAAAAGAAAAGAAACCCAAAAAAAACAAAACAGTAGGGCAAGCAAAAAAACAAGCACAAAGTCTAGCAAAAAATGAAAGCAAGCAATGACTGCACGGGCATGTTTTCTGGTCGCGGCGGAGATCCCCTGCGCGGAGTCTGGCAGATGGAGCCATCCGCCAACAGCGAGCATGGACACATGTACCACCTCGCATAACAATTTCCTCCCAGCTCTGGAGGCTCGGCATTGGCAACCCCTGAGGAGCCCATCATTGTCTTCGGGGACGGCAGCGGGGGTGAAGATAGTCGTGATTCTCGTCTTCGGCGTGTCGGTGTCTCGGCTGTCTCCCTCAGCGACTACGGCGACCCCACGGTTGCAGCGTGTATCTTCGGAGGACTTCCTGGAGGCTCTCAGACTGTCCCTCGGGGGGAGCTCTGGGGCCTCTTACTGGCGATCAGGCACACCTTGGGGTCCCTGGTTTACGTGTCCGACAACAGCGGGGTCGTCAATGGGTGGTTTCAGAAGAAGTATTCAGCCCCATCGGGGCCCAACGCTAGCATTTGGAAGCTCATCGGCTTAGCTCTCGAAGGACGTGATTTCTCACAGGTTACCGTTTTACAGGTTCCTTCTCACCTCGAGGCTGAGCAGCATGTAGATTCCAAGTTGCCGATGTGGATGTTCATCGGGAACCAAGTCGCTGACACTCTTGCTGGAGTTGCTGCCAGTATGGTGCGTGTCAGCCAGGATACCAGGACAAGAATTGGGAAGGTTGAGTTGGAAGCAGGGCTCGTCCGAAAAAGATTGTTTCGATCCACTCTCGAGGCCATGGCCGCGTCCCCGTCCGCTCCACGTGCCCGTGATCAGACCAAAGCACCCAGACCGCCAGCTCCCAGCGTTGTGTCCGTGTTCGAGTCCGAGCACACCTTGTCCGAGAGTGGCCGTGCGTGCCTTGTTTGTCGGAGCTCGGCTTAGGCAGCGGCAGCCACGGCGTGGCGTAGGAGTCAGTGCTATAACCTGCAGTCTGTCGACTCCGCCCTTTTCCAGGTGCCGAGGGGACAGTCGGTACATATCGGGGGGGGCTGGGTTCACGAGACTCACAAAATGGTTTATCAGGCCAAGAATAATGTGTGGATTTGTAGTTCCTGTGGGAGTTTCGGCGTCGAGCAGCTTCGGGCTTCCTTGGCCCAGCAGTGCCTCGGCACCCTCACCTCCACTGGGGCCGCTTATCTCCGCAGAGTGGAGGATGGGCAATGTCCCAAGTACCCCTCCAAGCGTGCGAAAGGCTCCTGAGGAGTTCTTTCCTTTTCCTTCATACGCACCGCGTTCTTTTTTCTTTGTTTTTTAAAAAGAGCCATAAATCCATATCCATATCCTCCTCCCCTCGCTCCTCCCCTCCGCCTCCTCCTCCTCACATCGCTCCCTCCTCCTCCTCGCACCCCTCCTCCACGCTCCCTCCTCCTCCTCGCTACCCTCCTCCTCCTCGCTCCCTCCTCCTCCTCGACTCCTCACTCCTCCTCCTCCTCCTCCCTCCTCCTCCTCCTCCTCCTCCTCCTACCTCCTCCGCCTCGCCCTCCTCCTCCTCGATCCCTTCCTCCCTCCTCGCTCCCCTCCTCCTCCGTCCTCCTCCACCCTCCTCCTCCTACCCCTCCTCCTCCTCCCCTCCTTCCTCCTACCGCTCCCATCCACGCTCCGCCCTCCTCCTCCTCCGGCAGCGCTGCGGAGGCGGGCCTCCGTGGGCTTGCGCGGCGGCCCCTGCTCCGCGGGCAGTGGCCAGGCCGACGCTGGCGGGCCGACGACCTCCCTCCGGGGAGGGGGACCAGGGCAGGCCCAGCTCGGGGGCGGGCGAGCCGCCGCAGGAACGGATGGGGGAGATCAGCACGAGGGAAGCGTTGCTCTCTGAGATCCTGGCGTCGCAATTTTGTTTGAGCCGGGCGTGTTCGCCTCGTGTTTTGCTTGAGCCGGGCGTGTTCGCCCCGTGTCGGGCCCTGGGGCCCTCACAGATCGATGCGGCTCGGAAAATGGCGCAGGAAGATGGGGTCTGGGGTGCTGGTCGTCAATTGTCACGATGATACACGTTTGTTCGCTGCGTCGGGCCTCAGGGTTGGGGACGGGCCTAAAGCCGAGTCCTCCAAAACATCAGCCAAAATCAGTGTCTCCAGAGCCTGGCTCGTCGATGCAAGACGACGGCGCTCTGGTCGACTCCTCGCCCCGAGCCCTCGCCCAGGCGAGGTTGGCCCCCACGAGGCCAAACGAATCGCGCACGAAGGAAACGTGCCCTGGAGGCCGTCCGAAGAAAGGGGGCCCTCGTCCGCCTTACTGTGGCTGATTGTCCAACTTACACTGGGATTGTTATCTGATCGTTTGTCAAACTTAATTGATCCGTGCTCGTGGGGTGTCTTGGGGGCCAGGTCGGGTGATGGTATGATACCTCCTCCCTTCCTCGACGGGACGCTCAAGCCTTTTTTGTTCAAGCCGCTCGCGGGGTGGGCTGCAGCCAGCCCACACTGTACGCGCTGCTACCCCGCGAGCGGCTGCTCGCGCAAAGGCTTCCACACCACGTGGCGTCGGGCCCTCGCCATAGGGCTCGCCTTCTCTTTCTTGGTCGACGCTGGGCTGCTGGAGTGGGCCCTCGAGTCGCCCATCCTTGCCGCCAACACGAGTGACCCTCTCTCGCGTTACGAGCGCATCTCTTCGAGGCTGAGCTTCACTGAATACGTTGGCCTGTCTATGAGCTCGGTGCACAGATGGAGTCGGATGTACCGCAATACAGGCGGAGGCCAGGGCGAAGTCGTGCTGATGTTGATGAGGCTCTATCCGAAGAAGAAAGGCGACATGAGGTGGATCTACGTTTGGCCAGACCGAAGTTTGGGCTCCGTCGACATCAAGGATCGGTCGAGGATCACCGCCAAGAGACAGCCGAACACCACCTACGCCCACTTCCCCGCCCTGTCCGCCGAGGAGAAGACGGCGGCGATCGAGGCGGGCACTGAGAAGCAGCTCTGTACGGAGTTTGGCGCTGCACGCTGGCGCTCATGGGGCTCTATGCTGGGATGGGCCCGCAGTGCTGCGGTTGCTATGTGGGCGACGTCGTCGTGGCGCACCAGCGGAGGCCTCATGTTTTTTGCCTGGAGAGCCGCGCTGTACTTCAGGGCCTGGGATTGGGCCAAGTGGACGGTGGAGAAGCTGGACGACACGCACACATTCATGATGGAGCTGGACGACTTCCGGGCCTACTTGTACGACCTCTACCAGGACGGTCGGCTGGAGTTGCCGATGTTGCTCCTCTCCTTCCTAATGGCTTTCACTCCCGTGCTCTGGAGTTGGTGCTGCCGCCGTGGCCTACCCAGGTTTGGTGGCGCCAGCCCTCCAGGGAGCGACGTGGACAGCGATGGGGAGGCCGGGCATTCAGTTCACGAATCGGACTCGGAGTCGGAGGGAAGCAAGGAGGTTTCGGAGATGAGGAAGATGATGCAGGACCTGATGGAGGAGATGCACCGCGACCGTGGCCGCGCGGAGGCGGGCACCGAGGGGAGTTCGGCTCGGGGCGGGGGGGAGACAGTCCTCGCCGCTCAGATGGGCCATCTGCATGGAGTCCTGGGTCGAGCGCGGGCAGCTGGGAGCGCATCCCATCTCCTGTCGACATGGGCTCGCACGTCGACCGCATGATGGACCGCCCGAACCAAGTCGAGAAGACCATCCAGGCGGACCGCGCATCAGGAGCTCGCCGCGCGGTCGTCGACCAGACGTCGACGGCAGCGACGGCGGGATCAACAGCAGCCCCGACCATCAACTTGGACGAGGTCTCGGTGGAGGAGGTTGGGGTGAACATCGGGCCGCTGCGCGAGTCCTTGAAGGATCCCAGGGTGCGCCTGATGGAGAACTTGACGAAGCTGAAGTCGGCCCCGACGTTCGAGCTGCCCCCGGGGTTGACGGCCCGCGTCGCCCCCGACCTCAGTCCAGACCTACGGCAAGTATGGCAGCATGGGCAAGTTCGCGACGGACTGGGTCAAGCAGAAGGAGCCCTACAAGAATCACATCGGCCACGAGATGCTCTTACACTGCATGAACAAGGATCGCATGCTGCAGGCCTCCCCCGACTTCATCACGACAGCTGCAGGCGTTTAAGGATGTACACGCGATGTCCGACTGGAAACAGACCCGCGGCGCATCAGCCAACAAGTGGAAGTCGAAGGTGCGTTGGGACCTGGCGAACGAGCTGGACTGGCGCTCCGTGATGGACGGGGAGGAGTCTCTTCCAAGCGTCGAGAAGGATCTCACCGCACGGCTGCAGCAGAAGGCGCTGTTCCAGAAGTACGTGCACAAGGCAGGCTCCTACCGCTACGTGCCGTCCGAGGTGAACGTGGCGGACGGCCTGTCCCGGGGGGGCTTCCTAGGGGCGGCGCCCGAGACCGTGCGAGCGCACAGCGACCGTGCGACACCAGCTGCTCTGCCCACGTCAGGGGAGGTGCCGCTGGGACACGAGCTGCGCGCCCTTGGTCAGGCTTGCGCGGGATATGCTGGTGGCTGACGCTTCCCATCTTCGACCTGGTGGGGCGCGCGTCGGCTGGCCGCGAGCCTCTGCAGCCCATGAGCACGACCCCGATGACCAAGAGAGGCCCATTGGCATGGGACAACCACGCGACGGACCCGAACACTGGCTTGCTAGACGGCGGCTTCACGCGCTTGCTCACGCACTCAGTGGCTGACGCTACCGCCTCGCAGTGGGCCCCCAAGGTGCGGCAGTTCCTCAACTTCTGTATTCAGCGAGGCTGGCAGCTGACATCCGAGTCGGAGGTCGATCGGGCGCTGGCAGACTACATGGACATCCAGTGCTACGGCGAGCGCAAGAGAGCGACCCTCGGCTCGGTGGTCCTGTTCGGCATGTTGGTGATCTGGCCTGAGCTTCGCAACAAGCTGCCCCTCGCCCTGAGAAGCCTCAAGAGTTGGCAGAAGCTGGCTGGCACGAGCGAGGGTGGCCCACTTCCGGAGGAGGCCATCTACGCGACCGCCATCTACATGATCGAGCAGGGGCACTACGTGGAGGCCGTTTGGACACTCACGCAGTACGACGTCTACGGCCGAGAGCAGGACATGGAGATGTTGAAGATCGGGGACGTCGTGTGGGACGGCCAGTGCATGGCCCTGGCCTTTGGTGTCTCGAGCCGCGGCGAGGAAGTCAAGACAGGCACCAACCAGGGCGCCGTCATTCGGCGGGGCGTGGTCGCTAACCTAGTCCTGGGGTTGCGTGACTTCAGGACGGGCAAAGACGAGAAGCTCTTCGGCATCGACCAGATCCGCTTCCGGAAGCTCTAGCATCAGGCCTGCCGCGCGCTGGGCATGCCATGGGCGCCGCCCCCACATGGGATCCGCCACTCGGGCCCCAGCCATCACATTGCCCGAGGCCGCGCGTCGCTCGAGCAGGTCAGGCGTCGTGGGAGAAGGAAGGCCCTGTCCAGTGTCCAGCGCTACTCCAAGACGTTTGCCCTGACCCAGTTCCGCGCGAGGATGCCATGAGGTGGTCCGTGAGTCGGGCATGCGAGCGGTGCGGGACCTGAAGGCAGAGACCTTGCGAGCCCTGAGGAGACGTCCACGCCCGCGCGGCAGCCTCCCCGAGGCCCTCGAGAATGCCATCAAGAAGAACCTAGTCAAGGACGTTGCCGCCGAGCTGATGAAGATCACGAGCTCCAGGGCGCGCAGTTCCAAGAAGACTAACCAGACCAACGATGACGACCAAGATAGCCCTGGAGGCCTCTTTTCGGACGAGACGTTCGGTGAGGACACGGGCTGGTGGACGGAGTGATGGGGGCGCCCTTCGGGGTGGCTAGGAAAGCCATGCGAGGGCGCCCTAGGGACGGTGGCCCACGGGCGCGATCGTCACCCCGCAGTTCGATGATCAGGCGTGGCGCCAGCGCGTGCAGCAGTGTCCTGGACGCCTTTTTCTGCAGCCGCGCGGGACGCCACGACAGATGTTAAGCTCTCCAGCGTCGGGGGCACAAGTGGTGTTTGAGGGCGAAACGAACCTCAAGAGCCACCCGACCCTGGCCAGGCAGTCGCCACCATCTTCTCAGTTCTTTTGCAGCGTCGGGGCACAAGTGGTGTTTGAGGGCGAAATATACCTCAAGAGCCACCCGACGCTGGCCGAGCATCGTCAACACATGATCAGTTCTTTTTGCAGCGTCGGGGGCACAAGTGGTGTTTGAGAGCGAAACAAGCCTCAAGAGCCACCCGACGCTGAGTTCAGGCTTGCCACGTGGAATGGATTTCTTTTTCAGGTTGTCGCAGCTTCCCGCCGCGCCCAGCCCTGCTGCGACAACGGCGGCGTTGCCAGGCAAAGGGTGCGGGTATTGGAAGTTCGGGCTCACGCACGTGGCACGTGAGCCGCGTGATGTACGGGTTTGCGATCGCCTGCTTCGTAGATCAAGATATACACGGCCCATCGGGGCCCTCTCTGTGCTGCTGGAGAATGAAGGCGTGAATATCGGTGTCAGATTTCAGGTGCTTCGATTTAGTCTCTCAGCTCCTTCGATTTAGTCTCTCAGCTCTCGCTGGCCCCCACCTTCCCCTTGTGCTTGTAGGATAATGATCGCTTGTCAAACTTAATTGATCCGTGCTCGTGGGGTGTCTTGGGGGCCGGGCCGGGAGATGGTATGATACCTCCTCTTTTCCTCGACGGGACGCTGAAGCCTTCCCGCCACGACCCGCCCGTTTTCACAAGCTCCCGTCACAGTTAGAGTTTGAAGAATATTTGAGTCCTCCGAGTTCGGACTCAAAGGAGGTTCGGGCTCACGCACGTGGCACGTGAGCCGCGTGATGTACGAGTTTGAGATCGCCTGCTTCGTATATCAAGATATACACGGCCCATCGGGGCCCTCTCTGTGCTGCTGGAGAATAAAGGCGTGAATATCGGTGTCAGATTTCAGGTGCTTCGATTTAGTCTCTCAGTTCTCGCTGGCCCCCACCTTCCCCTTGTGCTTGTAGGATAATCTTCATTTCCAGCAGCGGTCGCTACCAGGGGGAGGAGGAGGGGGAGGAGGAGGAGGAGGAGGAGGAGGAGGAGGAGAAGGAGGAGGAGGAGAGGAGAGGATGAATAGAGGATGAGGAGAAGGGGGAGAGGATGCGGAGAAAGGAAGAGGAGGAGGAGGCGGAGGAGGAGGAGGAGGAGGGGGGGAGGAAGGAGGAGGAGAAGGGGAGGAGAAGGGGGGGAGGAGGAGGAGGGGAGGAGGAGAGGAGGAAGAGGAAGGAGGAGGAGGAGGGAGGAAGGAAGGAGTAGAGGGGAGGAAGCTGGGGGGGGTGGGGGGGGGGGGCGGGGGCCCCGATAACGGCAAGCCGGCGGTCAGGGCCAAGAGGGCCACGTGGGCAGGGGTGCGTTGCGTCGGGGGGGAAGGGGTGCGCTGCGATCGCCATGGTATGTGCGCGAGCACCAGCATGTTGGGTGGCGTCAGCCCGCACACACCCACACACACACACACACTCACCGCCGCACGCACGCACGCACGCACGCCCACCCACACACACCACACACACACACAACACACACCACACGCGCGCGCGCGCGCCGCATACGCGCACGGCACATCACACACACACACACACCACACAGACACACACACACACACCACACCACTCTTTCACACCACGCACACACACACACACACACACGCACTACACACACAGACACACACATATACATACACAACATATCACACACAACCCAGCTGCAAAAGACCAAAAACACAAGGACCCCAACAAGAAACCACGCCACAACCAAACCGAAAACCGACAAACAACTAAAACTACGTGATAAAAAATAAGAAGCAAACAAACAAATGAACGCCTATACAGACAAAGAGTACGTGATTCTAGTTACAGAACAGGTGGAAAACAAACAGCACAACAAAGGAACGCACACAAATTCGTCGGCAAGAAAACCACCCCCCGGGGGGAGACGGGGAGGGGGGGGGGGCGTAAAGACTGTTGCACGCCAAAGGACTCAAAAGCAAGCTCCCCTGACTCCAGATCCGCCGTACTTTAAACTGATTGCTCGACTTACCCCCAACGATACGAGAAAAGGAGGGCGGAAGTTCCCGCCTCAAGAAACTGGGGCGGATGCGGTTAGGAATATTTGCCTCGCGTGTCGCTGCGGCGGCCCCAGCGACACGCTATGCCTCGCGAGTGGATAGCGTGTCGCTCCGCTCCGCGGGGCGGGAGGCTGGGAAAGGTCGCGACATTGACGCCTGGGGAGTGGGATATGGACAGCGTGTCGCGTCGCAGCGTGGTGGGCCAAAACCGGCGGCGCGACACGCTAAGCCAAAGTTCCTGACCGTATCTCCGCAAAAATCCGACGGCACCCTTGCGGGGCCATCAGGCTCCGGGTATTAGGCTTGCTGTTCCCTGCTCCAGTTCCAGTTTCCAGTCTCCGATGTTGCAATTCTGTCTTCTGCTTCCTACTGTGAATTCTTGAAGTGCGCGCGAGGGGGGAGCCGAAAAGGGCCCTGGTTGCCTTCACCTGGGGGGGGTCTCAGAATTTCTGGGGGCCCGAAGCCATAATCGCGCATAAGTTACATCATGTTCGCGCCCCCGAGGCCATAATCCTTAATAGATGATCCAAAATTGTCGTCCCCGAGGCCATAAACCCTCGCATATTATGCTGTGTTCTCGCTCCCGAGACAAGAATTCCTTTACAAGTATGCAAGGGTCGCGTCTCTGCGGCAGTACTCTCTCGTAAGCTGCGCAGTACGCACCTGGATATCTCAAGTGGTCCCCGTTCGGAGATCCGACGTTGCTTCACGACGGCGCCCAGGCCTCACAACATAGCTCTTGCATACCCCATTATCCGAGAGAGGGGGCTTGTGGCGGGAGACGGAGCCCTTACGAGTACGGCAGAAACAGCGACGGCAAAGAATGTGGAAATCGGTATCAAAGGAGCTCGAATACGAAGGCGGGCAACTCCGTCCTACCAACGAGCTAGTCTAAAGCACGGCGGATCTGGAATTGGGGGTGTGGGACGGGGCGAACCCAGACCCCCGACGCAATGATTCGTTCATGACGTAGACCCCCAAATGTCTCGACCTATTCCCTAGGACGGGTTTTTCATCCTGAGCGGTCGTCTGACGACCCTGGGTCACGGCGAGGGCCACCAGAAGCCGAATATATGATGATTATATATATATATATTATATATATATATATATATATACATACGCATATACTTGTACAGCTACATCTACATATGCATACACAGATGCATTCACATATATGCACATACATATACATATACATCTACATGTACATATGCATATACCTATACATATACATATACATGTATATATACATATACATATACATATACATATACATATACATATACATATACATATACATATACACATGCATATACTTATACATAAACACATACATATACATATACATATACATGTACATATACATATACATATACACATATATAAGTATATATACATACAAATACATACATATACATATACATATACATATACCTCTACCTGTACATATACATGTGCATATGCATGTACACGTACATATACACATACATATACAAATACAGCTACATATGCATATAATAAACATATGCATAAACATATACATAGACAGATGCATATATACATCTACATATACATATACACATACATATACATATACAAATACAAATACATATACATATACATATACATATACGCACACATATACATATACATATGCATATACATATACATTTGCATATGCATATATGTACATATCCATATACATATACCTATACATATACATGTACATATGCATATACAGATACATGTACGTGTACGCAAACATATACATTTTTGTGTGTACATAGTCATGTACATATATATGTATATATGTTCATATACATATATACACACTCGTAATTACATATACATATGCAAATACATGTACATATACTTACACATGTATGTGTAAATGTGCGTATGCCTATACATACACATATGCATCTACATATACATGAACATGTACAGTTACATATACATGTACACATACGTATATTTGCACGTATACAATCACATGTACATATACACATGTATAGACACATACAAATACATATACATATACATATATATATATATACATACATATACATCTACATGAACATCTCAAAATACATATATATATATATATATACATGCATATACCTATACCTTTACATTGACACATACAAATACAAATATATATACATATATATATATATGAATATATAGAGCGACATATATATCTATATGTATATATATATACATCACAACGCAAGGGGGTCTGGGAAGGGGGTTCGAGATCCAACGACTTCGTCGGGGTGTTTTGCGTGGGGAAGAAGGAACACCTCTCCATGAGAATGGTGCTGGGCTGTCGACGCTCTAACTGGCCAGCACTTCGTCAGCCCTCCAGGCGTCGCGCTGCTCTCGACCGAGGGCCTTGGCCGCGTCGAGTGCGAGAATGACCCCTCAGATCGGGCGCGCGCCGCGGGGGGTCACCACTGCTTCGGACGCCCGAAATGGGTACGGAAAAAATGGGTACAATGCCCAACAACAAATGTTGTCCCAAACCAACGGCGGCCGCTGTTGGGCAGGCGACCTTCTGTCTCAAATGGACACAGGCCGCGGCGGCGCGGACAGCGAGTCCTGTTCAAAATGAACAGGAACTGCTGTTGGGCATTGTACCCATTATTTCCGTGCCCTTTTCGGTCGTGCAGAACTGCAGTCAGGGCGCTGAGGCCACAACCACTTCGGGATCCCGAGGGGTTCCGACTTTTTGTTGGCCCGTTGGGGAGACCTGGGTCGGGGGACCTCCTCTTCGTCGCCGAGGCTCGCCGTAGCCAGCGGAGGCCCCTCCTTCCTTCGGCGGCGCACTGCATGGTGGCACGATGGCTGGCATGGTCGCCGGCTCCTCCCGAAGACCTCGGCCCGAGGATGACCTGTCTCGGCGTGTTGGGAGGGTCCTGGAAGGTTTGAAGGTCCACAGGGGGTCCTCCGCCTCTCGGATCTCTGGCGGCCATCCAGGCCGACTCGGCGTGGCAGCAGGAGGATTGGGCTGATGTTTTTCCCTTGAGCCAACACAGGCGAATCACGGGCACAAACCTGACTCGCACACCACATGCTGAACCTAGACTGATAAATCTGGCATCCTTCCACACTCGTCAGAATTTCTAGTAGGTTCAGCTCCCCGGCGTCAGTGATGACGGGAAGCAGGGAAAAAGAAAACCAGCACGGAAAAGGAGAGGGCCGTTTCCCCCACGGCCCCCGTCAGTGAAATCCCCACTCCTAGGAAGTGGGAAAACAGGAGAAAATTATCTGAAAAGGAAGAGAGCCGGCCGGCCGAGAGCAAGGATCAGGAGAGGGAGGAAAGGGAAGGAGGAAACCACCACCACCACCACCATCCTGGGCCAGGAACTCCCTCCAGGTGACGAACGTCTCGGTCTTGGACAAGTTCCCGACGAGAGGCCGACTGAGACCGGTCCTTGAGTCCTGGGCAGGTCCGTCTCCGGTCTAGCTCACCCCCTTCATCTACTAAGCTGAGGCGGCCATGGGCCATCAAGTCAAACAATGCAGCATTACTCTTGGTGATGTCGTCTTTGGCGAGGGAATCGACTGGCATTCGGCCGTGCGGTATCCACCGCACTCGACCGTGTGCTCGCTCAAGCGCCTCACATATGATCGCAAGATCCAGTGCCGTTCTCCTGTCTTTGGCGCTCGCGTTCCCCTCCTTCTGCATCGTATCGTAGATGGACTTTGCGTCCACCACGTGGACTTGGCCCTCACGGGCCCCCAGCGCACAGTCTGTCCTCAGGACAATTGTGAAGGGCCCGGAGGCCCTCCTGCAGTCGGGGATGTCCACATCCCTGAAGATCACGTCACGGTACATGACCTGCAGAAACTCGACCTCGGCGACGGCTGCGGATAGCGCCTGGGTCTCCCCGGCTAGTGTCGAGGGCACTTTACGACGAAGCTTGCAAGACCGCCAGCCCAGCAGTGAAGCCTTCACCGTCTGGTTGCTCATGATGGCCCGGTCGGTCGCCAGGACCATCCAGGCTCCCTGGGTGGGGTCCTCCGGCAGCCCTCTCTCGTCGCTCATGCTGGCGTTTGCACCCACGCCCCCGGCATCGGAGAAGGACACGAAGGCGAAGGACTCTGGGTCGAGCTTCCGCACCGTCAGGCCTCGCGAGGCCGTGGCCCGGAGGTGGCGCACCAGCTTATTGGCCAGCTGCACGTCCAGGATCGTGGGGCCCTCAGCCGGCTGGCCAGGATGCTGGCTATGCCAGCTGCCTCCGGCCTCGCCTCTCGCCCAACCCAGTTGAATTTGTAGACCAGGGACCTGAGGGAAGTGAACTCGTCATGCTCCAGGGGGGCGTCCTTGCACCCCATCCGGCCCTTGGCGACGGACAGGGCCCTGATCTCCTCAAGTATATACTTTTCCTGGTCCACCTGGACCTTCTGGGGGTGGAAGGTGAGCCGGCGGCCGGCGAAGTCCACGGGGCCTCCGTGACAGTCACGGTACTTGCCGAAGGTGAAGCGGGCCTCGAGAGTTTTTCGAAGCCACGCCCGGGACTCTGGGGACGAGCTGGCGATCATGAAGTCGTCGACCTCCAATAGCATCATATTCTGGATCTCGCCGCCCGGGCCGTAGCGAATCCACCAGCACGGTTCCAAGAGGCTCCTCACGAAGCCGTGCTGTTGCAGATGCGTCACTACCGTTCGCCTCCACGCCATCGGCGCGTCGTCTAGGCCATACACGTTGACCAGGAGTCGTATGAGGGATCCTGGGGGGACGTCCACCCCCTCGCACGGCTCAACGTATATCTCGCCTTGCGCCCGCTTCATGGGGTCTGACTGGCAAAACGCGTTTTTGACATCCGCGATGTCCCCTAACATGGACAGGTTCATCATGATTTGAAGAAACATCATGATGGAGGAAGTCTGCGGTGTGGGAGCATACACCGCCAGCGCACCGGAGTCGGGGTCCCGGCGCCCGTGCACACACCAGCGGGATTTCGCGACCGGATCGACAAACGTACCCTCCACTGGCTTCCACCTCCGCACCATCCTCGATGAGATGATGCGGTCGGGGTGCAGCTTCCTAACCTTATCCGCCTGCTTGGGGGAAACGACCTCGACAGCTCCGGACTGCATCATGGCCCCCCACTCCTTCTTGTCAGAGGCATCGAACTTGGCCCGTTCGTCAGGGCTGAGCTTCTTGAGACTAACCTCGCCCCCTCGGCCCGCCGCGAAAAAGCACCCTCGGCTCGGTCCTCGCGGGCCGATCGAACCGACAGACCCTCGGACCCCGGGAACACCCAGAAATCCTCCGACGGGGGGCCCTCAACCCTGGGGGGGATCGAGAGCGGGGGCGTCCCCTCCTCTCGAAGTCTCTCGCAATCTCGGACACCGAGCGCGAGCGCTCGTGCCCTCTGATTATTCCTGGCCTGGCCAGGTCCGCCTGGGAGGATCCAGGAGGGAGAGAGGAGGGGGCCTGGACACCGCCACCACCGCCGGAGGGGGAGGAGGAGGAGTTCTCTTCATTCCCTTCCCCCGCGGCGGGCGGTCGGACGCCCTCGCCCGCCGCCTCGTCGAGGCGCGCCCGCTTCATCTCGGGCGGGCCGCTGGCCGCCCGGCGGGTGGCCTCGGACGACCGGATACGCCAGGGCACGTCCTCGGGCTGCGCCAGTCGGCGACCCTTCCCAGACATCAGACAGCCCTAAAAAAAACAATGCCGCCCAGAACGTCATGGTTTTTAACCAAGACAAAGCAGAAAAACCAAGACATTGCAAAAAAACCGAGACAACTGTAGTTCTGGTGAAATAGCGTGTCTGTTGTCGTTGGTTCGTTGTGAATATGTTGTGTGTATGTAGACAGCTTTTCTACTATATGTAAGCGTTGCCAACAACAGACTGTTGTTGCAACCGCGTGCATTGTGAGCTAGGAACTGTGTCGTTGGGCGTTGGTAGTAACGCCTCTGCGTCTCAAGGGTACCGGAGCACAGGCGGAAGCCTAGAGGATAGTTTGGCGAGTCAGGGCTGGGGGACAGTGCGGACAGAGAATCCACCAGATACGTAAACACGCGGGATGACGATGATTGTTTAGGCAAGGCAAACAGTTCTGGATCATCGAAAAAATGCACGCGCGTACGCGACATATGCGTTGCAACAACAACGCAATCTCTTCTCATCCTGGGATGGAAGCTTCGCCCCGAAGGGCGGTGCCCCGAAGGGCGACCGCATGTAGAAAAATATGGGCCAGGAGCGACGAGTCTTAAGGTCTTTACTGTTTTCAACTGTTCCTGGCTCTCGTTCCCTCTCTCTCGCTCTCTCTCTCTCTCTCTCTCTCTCTCTCTCTCTCTCTCTCTCTCTCTCTCTCTCGTCTCTCGTCTCTCTCTCTCTCTCTCTCTCTCTCTCTCTCTCTCTCTCTCTCTCTCTCTCTCTCTCTCTCTCTCTCTTCAGTTTTGCACTGTAGCACGCAAGTGTGTAGGGCACCGCTCTCGGACGGGAACGTGCAGGGGCACCGTTCTCGGAAATGTCAAAGGCCTGCAGCCGGCGCCGCCAGGGGCCCGAGGCCTGAGAAGAAACGCGACCCCAAATCAGCAGGGCGGTCACGGTGGTGAAACATAAGGGTGGTGAAACAAACATCATATTTGTATTTATACACATGAATACAACTGTATGCGTACGTACATGTTAAAGTGTATGGAATATATGTGTATACGTATATGTATGGCAGTGTGTGTTGTGTTCATGTATGTGTTGGCGTTGTTATTTACGGTGCTACATTATTATCACACGGTTCCGTATCCATTTTCCAATTATCCTTGCAATCGTTGCCAGGGAAACACTTGCAAAGCGGAAGTCGAGCTGAAGGGTTGGCGGCGGTGGTCTTCCCCGCCACCGAAAAACACACAATAACGCAATATGTGTCCACCTCTATTCGCCAAGTATGTTCGGATCCTTCTCCGTAGTCATCGGGAAATTCGACATGGAATTGTCGAATGCGGCGCCGTGCACGCAACAAAACAAACAACGCAATTTCTACTCATCACCTCCCCTACTTGTCCTCCTTCTGCCTTGAATTCCTCCCTTTTCCCTCCCTGATTTTCCCAATATCACCCTCAGGAAGGGCGGAAATGCATAACGCGCGGTGGCGACGCTGTAAGTATTCCCAGACATTGGGCGTCTCGAAAAAATTGAGACAGAGGCGTTACATAGTGTTTGGCCTCTCGGGGCCCTCGCTGGGCGTCGGGACCGTCAAACAACCACTCGGGATGAAAAACTAGTCCCAAGGAAGTGGTCGGGAGGTCGGGGGCCCGCGTCTCGAAAAAATTGAGACGTCGGATGTCCGGGTTCCCAATATGCTCACCGCGTGCTTGGCGATGCAGCCACGTGGGCTGCATGCGCACCTGACGCAAAACAACAATCGCGCAATATCTGCTCCTCTTCGGAACGTTAAGTTGGCTAGAGAAAGCAGCAGCTGACTGGAAAAAAACAGGCGCCCGTTCCGGCGGGGCCAGCCGACAACGCAATCTCATCATTACCCCGTCTGAATACTATGCCCCTGTCCCTTTCCCCCAGGGGACCAAAACAGCGACCACGCATGGGAATTGTTGATGAAATCGTTCAAGCGCACCGTAGTGGCGATCCCAGCAATCTTTGCCAGGGCAGCAACAACACAATAGTTGCGAGTGAAACGCTGTGAAGAGGCACATATAAAAGTGCTCTCCATGGAGTCCGCGAGCCCGCGATGGGCGCCGCCTGGGCCAGGAGGCCATAGGCCCCCTGTGCCCTCCACACATCAGGCGTCTCGATCTTTCGAATTGTTATTTGACGGCCCCGAGGGCCTGCACGTGAAATCCCACACCAACAAAAATCAGACAATCATGAAATATTGTCGTCTCGATTTTTTCGAGACACCCGATGTGTGGGACGAGCAACAAACAACGCAATGTATTCTCATCCAATTTCCCTTCACAGTCCTTCACTCCTTTCTCCGCTACACACCCTCACCCCTTCTAAACTCGGATTGGGCGATGGGCTTCAACCGTTCACCGTTGCACAGCGGCCTGCGCATGCGTTGCAGCCACTTCGGTGCCAGAGCAGCGAACAACGCAACGTCTTCTCATCGATTGTCCCCCGCTTCCCTCCTCCTCTCCCACATCCCGCTTCCCTCCTCCTCCCCCCTCCTCCTCTTCTCATCTAACTCGTAGAAGCAACATGTAAAATCGATGGCCACGCAGCGCAGCTGCCTCACCGCAGGGGCCGCCTGGAAACCGCTCGGGCACTCCAGACCGACAGAGCAAAAACAAATAACAACGCAATCTCGTCTCCCATCTTTTTTCTCATCCGTAGAAATCTGCAGCGCTCAGAATTCGCCCACGCTGGCCTCAAGCACCTGGCTGCCCCGCAGCCGGCGCCCGACGAACAACAAATCAACGCAATCTCCGCTCATCCATTGTGGGCCACATTTACCTTCCCCTGCCCCCAGGAATGTGAACAACAGCGCAATGTCTTCTCACCGCCAGGAAATACCATGCCAGGGCAATGCTCACGTCGCAAATGGCACGCGCGCCCCTCGAGGGTGGCCAGCAGCAGCCAACCCGTCGACCATCCAGGTCGTGGGGGTGGAAGAGGTGGCGGGGGGGGTGGGAGAGGTGGATGGAATGGGGGCGCTGGAGGGGACGAGGTAGAGAAGGAGTCGGCAAAACAAGCAATCTCTTCAGACAAGCAGCGCAATCTCTTATTCAACTGTTTTTTTTGTGTTGGTGTTGTGTTTCGTTTTGCACATAAGCATTGTTGTTTGTTTGATGTGCCTCTGTATTGCACATATCGTCATTAGTTTGTGTGTGTTGTGATTCGATAAGTGCGTTTGGCAGTCAAGTAGCCCCGCTGTTGTTGCAAACCCCTTTCCTTGTTGAGCACATGCGGTGCACAGTAATTTTCTTTTGTCACGAACAGGAGGTGACGCGCCAAGGGAGCAGATTTGAAGAGCCCGCACGCGACGCAAACATTACACGCGCACACGTGCTCAAGATCTTCCCCACCAGAGGCGCACTGCGATCAGCGCGCCTCGGGCAAGATCTTTTGCAACAGTGTAACGTAGAATGTTGGTCCCGCGTGCACGCTTTTCGCAGCTGTCCCCATGACTCGGTTCTCCTGCTCGTCCGCATATGTCCAATAAAAAAGGGGGTTGCCCTGGGTACTTGCTCTTTTGGCAAGGTCCCAGGCCACGTGAAACTTATACGTTTCGTGGCCGCCCCACGCTTTCCACTCGCGCAGAGCTGTCACGATGTGGTTCTGGAGCTGTGAGAGAGCAACTGGCGGCATTATGCGGGGCGACCGTTTCATGGCGACTTCCATATCCACGGGCGCCGAAACTGCGCGGCGAAGGTGCCTATGGCCTGCGCCGAGAAAGCGCCAATTCTCATCCGCTAAAATCCGAATGAAAGGCATCAGTCTCCGCGTTTGTGCAGCTTTCGCCTTCAGGCGGGGGCGCACGCCGCCAGCATTTAGCTGGTTGTACTTTAAACGGTTGATTAGTGAATGCCTGCCGCGCGGCATACGGCGCATTCTATAATGCGCCTTGAGGCGCCTGCGCAAATGAACCATGTTATCGACCCGCCGCCGCTCCACAGTGGGTGACGGGGGCCCCCAAGCACGCTTTTTGACGATAATGGGAATTGAGTTCGAGGGCAGACAACGTCGGATGAGGAGGAATGACCAGAGGATCTCAGAAGTGAGAGGAGCAGGTAGGTTGCGAACTCGGCATGCGCGCGGGCCCCCGTTCTTCAGCAGATTGCGCAAAATTTGCGTCAATTAGTTTTAGCATGACCTCACCAGCAACATATTGGCTGATGCCGAGGTCGAAAACGTGCATACAATCGAGGTGAAGACAATCGACACTAAACCCTCTGATGGTGAACAGCGGGCTCCAGAATTTAATGTTGGAAGTGTTTGCAGCGTTGAAAAACGTGAGCCAGCCTGGCATATCCACGCCAAGGGACCCACCTGTGCCCACGAGGGCGTGCCAATCAAGTAGGTTTTCGTCGCAAATGACGATCCACCCCACGGGCAGATGAAGTTCTGGAAACGGCCTTACCAGCGCAAAACCACCATATTTGCGCGAAAGTTCCATGCACCTTAGAAGCCTGCGCAGCTGGGCACGACTTTGCACGTACCTTTTGGTCACGCACGCCCCGAGGTCATCATTAAAATCGCTACGCTGGCGGGGGCGCCAAGGGCAGAGGGCCAACGTGCGGGCAAAATTAAACATATCAGCGCGGGATGCGTTGCAACAAAAACACGGGTGCTGAACGTGCGTCCAATTTGTAAACCGAAACAAGAAACATATTCTAACAAGTCTGCGCGATACTCCACGAGAGCGCCATATTTCCCGAAGGGGAGGCCGCGGTGGAGCTCGCGAAGCTCTTGGGAAAAAGGCTTTTGGTTGTGGTCCAGAGACGGAAACGTGCCAGCGGCGAGCGCCGAGAATGACCAGGCGATCACCTTTTGTATTACTTGCATCGTGCACCACCCTTTGCACGAGCATTGGCAAAGGTCAGGTTTTTTAACAGTGCAAATCAAATGTCGTTTTCTGTTGGGATCCACAGCCGAACTCCAATACCAGCAAATAAATGAATCTGTTTTCGAGAACGGAACTCCGTCTGAGTATAGCGTGAGAGGAGCGGTGTCTGCGTGTCCTCTTTCTAAAACAACAGGGTGCGAAGCATACGTCCCAGGTAAATCATTAATATCAACAGTGTTGAAATCTGCAGGACGTTGCTCCAGCAGCTCGAAAAACCTCTCGTGTGGTAAGCTAATGGGGAAATCATTGTTCAAGTATCTCGATCCCGTATGTTTGCTCCACATGGGAACGGCACACGTGCAAAATGATGCAGCACGTCTCTCACCCAGTGCATGCCTAATGTGCTCAGCATAATGCCCACGACCCGGAGCGCGGGCTAAGTCTTCAAGGCCAGTGCCCCCTGCAAAACCGCTGGGGCGTTCGCATCTTCCAAATGCAAGGGGGGGGGGGTGAAAAGGAAGTGCGCAGGGGAGAGGGGGGATGAGTGGAGGACAGCGACGAGGGAAGAGACAGGGAGAACATAAAGAGATAGAGAGAGAGAGAGAGAGAGAGAAAACAAAAAAAAGAGGGAGGTGGGGGATGGAAGATGCTATACTCCACGGGGCTGGCCTGCATGAGTGACGTGGTGTGCTAGAATGCACACGTCAGTGGCCGTCCAGAGGCCACGGCGGTACCTGTCCACCACGTACTCTCGGAGGCCAGATCCGTTGCTTCGGCGGTTCAAACACAGGGCCCTGACAGACGGGATCTAGACGGGATTTAAAACGTCATTCGAGGGGAAGGTCACCTTACCGTCCCTTCCTACAAACAGGTTTACATGTGTATACGCACACGTATGTATAGATGTATGTACATACATTTGTACATACATACATATATATACATTGCATGTATACGTATATACATATATGTGTATACAGACATACATACACACATACATACATACACTCGTATACAAACCACATCCCTCGGACCAGGGCCCTGGGGTTCAACCGCCGACGTGCCCTGGCCTGCAGCACCAGGATCGCCACCCCCACAGCCTCCAGCGCCCACACCAGGAGCGCGACGCGCACTGCCTCCAGCGCCCACAGCAGGGCTGCCTCCAGCGCCCACACCAGGAGCGCGACCCGCACTGCCTCCAGCGCCCGCGCGACCCCCTCCACCTCCAGCGTCGGTGGAGAGCAGGGCTGCAGCGGCGCGGGCTGACATGTGTGAACAACCACAACGTATCGTTTGAAACCGAACGCTTACGGACAAACCCAGTGAAACCGAACGCTTGAAGTGAACAACCACAACGTATTGTTTGAAACCGAACGCTTCAAGTGAACAGCCACAACTTATTGCTTGAAACCATGGTATCCGATCAGTTCTAGCGCCGATGGCCCCAGGATGCGCGCAGTGACGATGCAAGTTCCTTGAACTCCCCTAGCTGGAACTTGTCCCCACCTGGTCAGCAAAAGCAAGGATGCACAGGTACGCATTGGAACAGCACACATCTTCAAGATGCAGCATGATTGCATTTGATGATGGATGTGGCGAGGTGTTCAATGATGTCCCCCCCCCCCTCCTCCATGCGAGGTATAGAGGCCCCCAGCCCCCAGGGAGGTGTCACCAAACGTTGTTGACCCTGGGACCCCTCTCAAAAACAGAATTGGCTCCTCCACTCCACGCCTCCATAATATGATGTGCGTATGTCCACTGGCATCCCTTCTCGCCCCTCGCTAGTAGAACTGGGGATGGGTGATCAGCAACACTTGGAGTGCCCACGCGAGCGTATTCGAGACGACCCACGCAGCACCATTAACGAACTCAGTGCAGAGCATTCTGCAAGGATGCCTGCACCAGTACGGGAGGTGAAGGAAGGAGCGTCAGGGAGTCGGGCGGGAATGGTTGGATGGGGATCGGGCGGGCGAGATGATGCCCCACCAGCTGAGTGCCACGCCCTCCTCAGACAATCAAGCTGGGAGGGTACTTGCAACCAGGGCGTGTAAACACTACGCGTGGAGGTACACTAAACTTGGAAGGAGGAGAATGACGATGATGATGATGATGATGAGGAGGAGGAGGAGGAGGAGGATGAGGAGGAGGAGGATGAAGAAGAGGGGGGTAATGTGGCGGAAGAAGACGACTGAAGAAGGGCATGCGGAGGAGACGTGCAATTCTCGAGAACGCGTCGCTTATTTCGAGCGATGCACGGCGAGCCCCTCCCCGCCATGCTCGAGCTGTTACGTCGCGCACGTCGCGCGCCAGCAAACTAGGACCGAGGGTCCGAAACGTCGGCCTTCGCATGGCCTCGGCCGAACGAGGAAGGGCACCAGGGTCAGAGACGGCCTCGGGCTCTGGGCATGGCCTCGGGCCCCCAAACGAAGAGAAGGTTCCAGGGTCAGAGACGGGCCCGCGCATATGGGGGGGGCACCCCCCATCCGCGGGCCCGTCTCTGACTGGGACAAGGGGCGTTGAAATGTTTAGGCGCCCACCCTTCAGAATGGCCGAGAAACATGGCCGACGAGCCCCTCGAGGGCCCCCTTACTATCGAGAGGAGGTCTGATCACTCGATCACTGCCCTCGAAGATATCACCCTCATCTGGAGCTCCTTCCGTCACCCCTCCGCCGATTGTTTCATCATTCTCTCTTCATTTACGGTGATACCGGATCCTCCCTCCTCTGAAACTTGTGCTCGGGTCGGGGTGGTGGATCACGGCGGTGCGATCTGCGTGTTGGCCGCGGCGACGGACTGCTGGACAGGGGGGATCATCTGGTAGAAGGTGTTCGCCTGGAGTCACCGCTCACTCCCACGATCCCCTCATCGATCCCGTTGGTCACTCCATGGATGCAACGATCGTTGCATCCATGGAGGGGCCAACGGGATAGGTGATAGTGGAAGGATCTGTCCGTCTTGCGTATTCCTTTGCCTCCTCCTTTTCCTCTTCCTCCTCCTCCTCCGCTTCCTCCTCCTCCTCCTCCTTCTCCCTCTTCACCCGCTGATGGCCTTTGTGATGGCAGCGACACGCTCGCTGTAGTTCACGTCGGCCTCGGACGACCTGGAATGAGAGCGATTCGATACCGATCCGTCATCACCTGGGCCTCGGGGACCAGGCGACGATTGCGCTGGGAGGAGTTGCGACGAGGAAGAGGGCGAGGAGGAGGAGGAGGAGGGGGAGGAGGAGGCGGAGAAGGAGGAGGAAGACGAGGAGGAGGAGGATTGATGCGACCGACCTGTTCTGCACATGGTAGACCAACGCATCCTTCGCAAACTCCAGCGCTGTCACATTCTCCTCGAGCTGCACATGCCACGGCTGCAACCAGGGCATCTCTGACACCTCCGCCCTCGATATTAATCGAGTTCGTCATCATCTTCTCGTCCTCCTCTCTCCTCCAATCCTCGCCCTCGTGTTCCTCCTCGCCATCCTCCCCCCTCCTTTTTTCATCCTGCTGTTGCTCATCGAGTTCTCCTCTCTCCTCTCGCCTGCCTCACTCGTTCCTCCTAGCCTCGTTCGTACATTCGCCTCCTCATTCATGATCATTCCCACTCCTGGTCCTCCGCTACCTCGACTGCAGCTGCAGCGCTCCTCGTCCGAGGGCCAAGCATCCCTCCAGTTGGCTGGAGCGGGACCCGCGGCCGGCCGCCTGCATCATCATCATCATAATCATCATCACCAGCAGCAGCAGCAGCGGCGTCAACAGCATCATTGACACGTCGTCAGCAGTATCACCATCAGCATCACCATCATCCTCATCATCATTACCATCATCATCATAATCAACATTCTCATCACCATTACCAGTATAAACTCAAGCGTAATAGTAAGGCTAATCACAATCATAATTCTAGTCATCATCACCATCACCATCAACCTCGCCACCATCAGCATCATCAGCACCACCTCAGCACCATCAGCTTCATCATCATCATCATCATCATCACCATAATCATTTGAAACATCCTTATAAGAATCGCCATCACTATTACCGCCACAATCCCCAACACCAGCGTAATCACTATCGATCACGATCGGTCCTCGAACCTCTTGCTGCTGCTCTTCGAGCGTTCCTGCTTCTGCTCATCATACCTCCCCCTACCACCTTCCAGCCAGACAGCAGCGCGTGGAGGTGTGTAGCCGCCCCCAGGTTAGTCGCCACGCCCGAGCCGATCTGGATGGCTCCTGGTGTCGGGGGCGACGTAGCTGCTGCCCCAGGCTCGTCCTGGGCTTTGGGAATATGATACTCGAGTCTTCTCCATCGCCCTTATCATGGGGATGGAGGGTTGATTCTCATATTCTCCTCGAGGTACCCCACCCTCCTCGCATCATCCTCCACATCTCGTATCACGCTACTCCTTCTCCTACCCCCCTCCTTCTGTCACCACTCCTCCTCCTCCTCCTCCTCCTCAGTATCCTCCTTCCTCTTGCTCATTGCATCCAGCACCATATGATTGTGCCCCGTCCCTTTGCCCTGAAAAATCCGTAACATCCTGGTCAATGTATCCGACCTCTTCTTACCCCCGCCTCCTTGACAGCATGCCCATCTGAACATTATGGCATCATATTTGTATCATCTATGTTTCCGTTAGCGTCCTCGTCATCAGTGTAGCTGCTGTAGGAGCCGTCATCGTCCGAACCGCTGTCCAGGGCCTCTGCCAGAAGCGAGAAATCGGGGATGGATGAGCTTGGAGAGGAGGTTGGAGGACGAGGACCTCGAGCAGGACAGGTGCACGCAAGTCACGGGCATATTGTTACTCGAGGTCCCCCTCCTCCGTCCTCCCCCTCGAAGCTAATCCATTTCGATCCCTCCCTCCCGTCTGGCCTGCGAGCAGCGACCAAGGTCGCGCCTGACGGGTTCCACCTGCTGCTGCTCGCTCGTCAAGGTGGTCTGCAGCCTCTGGCCGTGGTTGATGCTGACCCGCTCGTAATCCTCCACGCGCTTGAAGACCTCCTCACCGTGCTGCCTGTCCACCTGGGCTGCCCCTTCTCCTGCTCACCCTCGCCCTTATCCAGGGCTGGATTTTCACCTGAGTAGTTTTTGTCGACAATTCTAGGGCCTGGCAAATCGAGGGCACAACTACGAAACACATAAATCTTGTTTAGGTCAACTTTTCTCCGATTTGAATCCTCATCTTCTCTCGATCTCCTCCTCCTCTTCCTCCTCCTCCTCCTCCTCCCCCTTCTCCTCCCCCTCCTCTCCCTCCTCATCTAACTTCTCATTTCCCCCATCATCCTTATCCCCATCCCGCCCACCTTCACGTGTCCACGACACGCCCTGCAGGTGGCGATGACGGCCTCGGCGCGCGCCATGGCCCTGTAGGTTGGACGTTTTCCCCCCGCACTCGGGCTGCTGAATTAAGGAACGATGGGCACGGAACGAGGCCTCTTTGTAGCACTAACAACGCTTGCGAGTAGCAGACATGGAAGGACCTGAGGAACATCGAGCCCCCTCCGAACCCAAACTGTTCCTCATTTCAGCGTATCTTGGCTGTAGGCTAGCCCCCCATCCTCCCATTGATCATCAGTCGAGCTTCTCGTGGATCCCCTCATCGATCATCCAATCGATCTCGCCTCCTCACTCCCTCCTCCCTCCCCTCATCAATCTCCCCATCGGCAATCCATCGATTTCACTTGTAGGTCCGTCAATCGATCATCCAGTCCCTCATATTCCCACCTTTCCTCACCGATGCCATCTTCCCTCCTTGGATCATTCGAGCCTCGCACCCCTCCTCCATCATCGCTCCATCCCTCGGCGTCGCCGTCAAGCAAACAAGAAAAACAACAACGATTCCTCACAGACATTGGACAGTCGGGCAGCGCTGCGTTGTATCCGAAACTCACGAGCAGCTCGTCTTTGGTGTGCCACTTGTCCTCATGGCCGCTGCTCCGCAGCCTCTCCTGGTACTCCTGCTTCTCCACTTGGACAAAGTCGAAGTTGCCTATCGCTCATGCTATACTGGCCATCGCTCCCACGTCCATTCCCTTCGCTTTTTTCTGTCTCGTGCGTGGTTTTTTTTCGCCAAGTGATCAAGGATGCTCCTCGATGGCCCTCACCAAAGGAAAAATGCACACGTCCGAGCGATGCCAAGTATATAATCACTATCGTTATCCGTCTTCCTCCTCATCTTCTTCTTCCTCATGCTCATTCATCCTCATCGTTCTTCCTTCGACCACTCATCCTCATCATCGACGTCTTCATCATCATCTTCTTTCCCCTGACCCTCCTCCGCATCCTGTTCAGCTTCCTCTTCCTCATCCTTCTTCATCCGGTAGCTCCTTCTCTGGTCTCATCCTCTTCCTAGTATGTTTGATAATGTTATCCCTTCCCCCTCATATCCTCCTCCTTCCTCAGAGCCCTCTCGTCGAGCCTGTCTCCTGCCAGCGGCGCAGCCAGTGGTCTTTCTTATCCTGGCTCAGCCTCTTGAACTCGTCGTAGAGCTCCTTCTTCGTCTTCTTGGCATGGTGCCTGGGGTGGTGATCTCCTCCTTCCTTCCTTCCTCACCCCTCCCCACGATCCTCATCCCCCCTTCTTCTCCTCGATCCTCATCCCCTCATTTCTTTCCTCGTCCTCATCCCTCCATTCTTCTCCTCGGCCCTCGTCCCTCGAATGTCCATCACTCCTCCTTCGATCCTCATGTCATCAGCATTCCTCAATTCATCCTCTCCTTTTCTTCAACCTGGTTTGTCATCCTTTCCTCGCCTCCTCATTCGCTCCGTTGCCTCATCCCTCCTTTCCCACCTGCTCAGAACAAGTACAACATTCCTCCTTCCCGCCACATGTTCCCTTCATTCCCACCTGCTCCTTTCCTTCCCACATGTTCCCACCTATTCCCCCTTCCCACCTGCTCATAAGTCATTAAAGCACAGGGCGCCGCAAACGCTGCAGCGCATTTTCGCGCTCAGTGTTCGCCTCCCTGGCCCGCTTCAGCATGTCCTTGTTCGGCGCCGCCGCCGCCGCCTTCGCCTCCGATAGGGCGCGGCGCAAGCATCCTCATCGCCCCCTGGGCCCTCTAGCTCCCGAGCTCAGGGAGACGAAATCTATACATATCCACTGTTCCCTGGACATGCCGTGCCATTTATATATGCATATATACACTGCATATATCCTGGGTCCAGAATGGGCCTGACCAGGGTACCAGTATATGCATAGATTTCGTCGCCCGATCGGGCGTCGACTTCGGCACGCGTGCAACCCGAGTTGCACGCGCACCGAAGTCGACGCGCGCACATGGGGGGCGATCGAGGACCCATCCGGACTCGAACGGGGCAGTTCTGGACAGGAGGCCTTCTGGTCAGCATTCTTGCGCTTCGGGGGCATGGCGCGCCAGCTGGCGCGGCGGATCACCTGTTGCCCAAATGCGCGGGCCGCGCTGGTTCGAAGCGGCAGTGCATACATATATATGGTACCACCGTACGTGCGCGTGGTGGTGGTGGGTCGCACGATGGTGGTGGTGGGTGCGGTGGTGGTTGTGGTGGCGGTGGTGGCGACGTGGTGATGGTGCTTGTAGGTGTTGGCGGTGGTGGTGGTTGGTGTGTCGCGTGGTAATTGCAAGGCTGGCGCAGGCAGTTGGGTTGATGGGGTGCAATCGTGGGGGCTGGGGGCGGTGTGTGCGGGGACCTTGGACGATCTGTGGTGCTGCCAGGGCGGCCACGCGGGGGCGGGGAGCTGATGGGGCACGCGCGCGCGCGAAGGAAAAAACATGAAAAAACATGACATGAAAACATGAAAAAACACATGAACAAACGTGAAACGCAGGAATTGAAAAAAAACAAAAAAAACATGAAGAAAACATGAAAAACATGAAAACATGAAAAAACATGAAAAAACATGAAAACACATGACCATGAAAAAAACATGAAAAAACATGAAACAAACATGAAAAAAACATGAAACACATGAAAAAACATGAAAAACATGAAAACACATGATCATGAAAAAACATGAAAAAAACATGAAACAAACATGAAAAAACATGAAACACATGAAAAACATGAAAAACATGAAAACACATGATCATGAAAAAAACATGAAAAAACATGAACATGAAAAAAACATGAAACACATGAGAAAACATGAAAAAAACATGAAAAACATGAACATTGAAAAAACATGAAAAAACATGAAGAAAACATGAAAAAAACATGAAACACATGAAAAAACATGAAAAAACATGAACAAACGTGAAAATTGAAAAAACATGAAAAACATGAAAAAAACATGAAACACGTGAAACAACATGAAAAAACATGACAATGAAACAACATGAAAAAAAAAACATGAAAAAAAACATGAAAACACATGGAAACATGAAAAAACATGAAAAAACATGACACTGAAAAAACATGAAAAAACATGAAAAAACATGAAAAAACATGAAAACATGAAACAACATGAAACAACATGAAAAAACATGAAACAACATGACACAACATGAAACACATGAAAAAACATGAAAACACATGAAAAAACATGACGGCGAAAAAACATGAAAAAACATTAGAAAACATGAAACAACATGATACAACATGAAAAAACATGACATTGAAAAAACATGAAAAAACATGAAAAAAAAACATGAAAAAACATGAAACCACCACGTGGGCCCGACGACCGGAACGCACCCGCGTCTTTCCACCGTCGACGCACCCGCCAACGCACCTTAAGCCGAACCCCCGTCAATCCGCAGCCGCCGAACCCCCGACGCCCTCCAACGCACGCCCGCCCGATGATCACCCCGCCGCCACCGAACCTCCAGACCGCTTCCGAACGCAGCTATGATCGAGCGCAGCTGGGAAATCCTCAGCGATCGAGCCGTGCGAGCGCTTGATTCAGCCCGACGTATAATCCCCTTGCCCCAACCATCACGCACGCCCCAAAATGTCCACTTCCGAACGCAGTGGTCGATCGAAGCGCGGCTGGAAATCCGCAGGTCGATCGATGCATGTATGCTGCGGTCCTCTCCGAAGCCCAGCACAATCATGTGCACCTGGCGGCGGGGGGCAGGGGGGAGGGGGGAAAGCGCGCGTGCGGGCACGCGTGCATACATCATGTGGTGATGGTGTGCGTGTGTGCGATTTGTGTTCAGATTGGGCCTTATGTTCTTCGCCCTCGAGAAGCAGCGTACTGAAGCCACATGCTCTGACTTCAGTACGCGGAAAATATTAAAGACATGGGCGTGCGCTATACAGGCAGGGATTTCATATTGTAGGGATTGTTGCTAGCAGTGTGCTGGGTTGTTGGTTCGTTTGTGCAATATTGCTTGGGTTGTGGGGTTGCCGATCACATGTTGGGCATCGCATGCGTCAATTTCACGTGTGTTCGAGGTGGGTGTGAGCTCGTGAATTATGTGGGTTCGGCTGTTCTGCAGTGGTGGTTGTTCTGTACTCGGGTTGTGGTAGTGGTGGTGGTGGTTGGGTTGGGTCGACGGTTCGGTGGACGAGTTGGGCGGGTGGTGTCGTGTGGCTGGTGCTTGTGGTCGTGATGGTGGCTTCTATGGCTTATGCAACCTGCTCATCATTCACTGCCACATCAGTCCACTTCCGAACGCAGTAAGCATCTAAACACATGGCGATGCAACCAAGCAAATCCCCAGCCCCATGTCACCAGTCGGAGTGCTCCCAGTCTCTGGCCAAGCGCGGCTGGAATCCCAACTGGTTCGATCCCAGAACTGCGCGCAAGGAGCGACCATGCACCGATCGCAAAGCTCAGGCCACAATCGTCCGAGTGGTCCTGTACACCACCTCCTTGTCCGTTCGATCGACCCCTGACTCATCCTGAACATAAATACATACATACAGACAGACATACATACATACACATACACCTCTGCATACATGTATATACATACACATATACATAACCAAACACATGTATTGATATATACATTTACATGCACAAATACAAATGCATCTCCATATATACATACATCTAAATGTATACGTGTGCATACACATATACATGTACATATACATTCACATTCACAGTCACATACACATACACATGTACGTACATACATACATACATACACATACATTGGTGCATACATACATACATACAACTAAACGTACGTACATACATAGATACATACATACATACATACATACACACACATACATACATACATACATACAAATATACATACATACATACATACATACATACATACACACATACATACATACACACATACACACATACATACATACATACATACATGCATGCATGCATGCATGCATGCATACATATACACACCTACATACATCCATCCGCCCATCCATCCATCCATCCATCCATCCATACGTCCAGCCATACATACATACATACATGCATACATACATACATACATACATACACACATACATACACACATACAACCATCACTCCAGGATCTCGCTGCGCATGCGAGGCCGGATCGAATAATCCTCAGAGGCTCGACGCCTGAACCATCCCTGCACGAACCGTTTGGCGCCCATGGCACATGCATTCTGAAATCATTCTGCAGGGGGGCCTCTCAGGAGGGCGCAAATCGAGGGGCAGCGAGGGGGGGGGGCTTCGACGTGAGGGGGGAAGGGGCGCTCGAGGGAGGGCGGCTGGTAGGAGGGTTGGGGCATGGGGGAGGGGGCGTTGGACATCGTTCTATCGAACGAGCGTTCTCGAGCTGAAATCTCCTGGACTCGAGGGGAGGGCGGGGAACTATTGCGCCTCGCGGCCCGCGCTTGACCTTGCCAGCGCTCGAGCTGGTCCGTCAGCGCGCGCACAAAAGAATGCGCATGCGGTCTCTCGATCTCGAGAGAGCTCTCTTTCTCGCTCTCTCTCTCTCGCCCCCTCCCTCTCTCTCTCTCTCTCTCTCTCTCTCTCTCTCTCTCTCTCTCTCTCTCTCTCTCTCTCTCTCTCTCTCTCTCTCTCATAGCTCCTCTCCCCCTCCAAAATGAAGGGGGCTATACGGAGCCGCGGGGGCGCTCAGCTCCACCAGTAGTACGTCACCACCAGTAGTAGATACGTCGCCTGTCCAGGGCGCGACTGAGGCATGAGCGAGGGTATAGGAAGGAAGAGGTGTAGAGGATGGGTGTGTGAGGGTAGGAAGGAGGACCAGAGCAGGGATGGATCTAGCAGGGGGAGGGAGTGTATATCGAGGGAGGGCGGAGGGGCGGGACGAGCGAGGAGGTACACGAGGAGTGGGAGGCGCGCGTCGATGAGAAGGCGCTCGAAGATGACTGAGGAAACTAAACGTGTATATGTTTACACATATATATATATATATCAAAGGACTGGGGATCGAGGGGATGCCCGATCTTGGCCTGGGACATGTCACGGCCCACACGTAGCGGGTATTCTTCTCGATGTGTCGTCACCTTGTCTGGGAAGGGAGCATGATGATAAACGTGGCAGATGTGCACCTAAACTCCGCCAGCTGGGGGCCCAGGAAGGTAAGGGTTGCAGGAGTAAGGACGGCTGGAGCATCATGATCAGCAGCAGATGCGAGCAGAAGGATGCGGATCGATGTAGACCATTCGTTGCTTGGCGATGTCAGGGTCGCGTGGGCACCGATATGCCCAAGCGACCCTGGCACCGCAGGGAGATGCTTCAAACGTGTAGATTTTGAAATTCAGTGCCCCTGATCATCCTTATACGCGTTTCTTCCCCTCCACCCTCCTCCGAGCCCGTCCTTCCCAACCCCATCCTGCGCTATCTCCCTTGTACTTGTCTTCCTCCTCCCTCCTCCTGCTGGCATTCCTCTGGATCGTCCTCTTAGGCCCAGGGTCTCACCTAGGAGCCACTGCGCAGCTCGTTCACGACTTTGTTACGGTACATGCTCACGTCCGCCTGGGTAACAGTAGGCCCCTCGATAATCTTCTGCATGACGTTCTTCGGGGCCATGCGGGGAGGAGGGTGATGACATTGACGATGGGAGACGGTAGTTAGAACTGCACGAGGGATGAGGACGGCGGACCATGGGACGACTAAGGGCTGCAGGAGTGGGAGGGAACAAGGGCGTATAGCCACGGGCCCAGAAGAGGGAGGAAGGCCTGACATATTCATAGTCCTCGAGCTCGCCTCTGCGTCGACCTCTTGATCGTCATCCTCCTTGTTCCTTCCTCCTCCCTCCCCACCTCCGCCCTGGAACCGCTCGATCAGCTCTCCTCGTCCTCCTCCTTCCCCTGGTGTCCTTCATACAGGTCTCGCTCAGCTCCTTGGCAGCGTCGCCTACGATGTGGCCCCACGTCTTGTCAGCGCACTGCACCAGCTGCGGCCAGCCATTCGTCACGTTAATGTTCCTGTAGACGATGGTGCTGATCTTCTCCGCAGCCCTCCTCTGCTAATTCTGCCCTCCTTCATCCCCAAGCCCGCAGAAGCGCGGGCATGGTGGTGAAAGTAGGGTAGATCCCAACTGCCTTCTCCACCCTCGACGTCCACTCCCCCTGTCATCGAGGACAAGTGCATGGACCTCGAGAGTGGGGAAGTAAACTGTGGAGAACGACAATCTCGATGGGGAAGAGGAGGAGGAGGATGAGGATGTGGAAGAGGAGAATGAGGCGGAGGGAAGGAGGCGGAGGAGGAGGAGGGAGAAGAGGAGAAGGAGCCGGGCGATCCTCTTCAGCTTGATGACGTAGAGCTCGTCGCCGACCTGGATCCTCACAATGCCTGCGCTGGCTGATCGTTCCTCCCTGTCCCTCCTGCCTCCTCCTCCCGTGGGCCCTGGGAGCCTCCTTGGCAGTCTTGAGGCGATCTCGGCATTCCCGAACAGTCTTGAGCCGACTTGGGCCCGACGTAGCAATATGGTGAATGAGGAACGGATGGTGGTGTTTGTGATGATGGTGATGGTGATGTTGATTATATTGATGTTGATGCTGATGCTGGTGCTGATGATGTTGATGACAACGATGATAATGGTGATGGTGATGAGGATGATGATGAGGACGCCGATGATAAGAAGGAGGAGGAGGCGGAAGAGGAGTGGGAGGAGGAGGAGGAGGAGAATGAGGGGTGGGAGGGGGAGGAGGCGGAGGAGGAGGAGGAGAAGGCGGAGGAGAAGGCGGAGGAGAAGGAGGAGGAGGGGGGGGGAGGAGGACCTCGAATCAACGTTTCAAGCGGGCCTCCCAGTCCTCGATCCTTCGAGCCATGGTACCTTCTGGCAGGGCGCCCTCGATCTCCTCCTGGACCTCGGCGCCCTCGATCTCCTCCTGGACCTGGGCGCCCTCGATCTCCTCCTCGACGAGCTGGGTCTCGGCCAGCTCGACCTCGGCGCCCTCGATGAGCTGGGTCTCGGCCAGCTCGACCTCATCGGCGCCCTCGGCGCCCTCACAGAGCTGGGTCTCGGCCAGCTCGACCTCATCGGCGCCCTCGAGCTCCTCGACCACCTCGACCTCATCGGCGCCCTCGAGCTCCTCGACCACCTCGAGCTCCTCGACTGGCTGCACCAGCTCTGCCTACATGGGGAAATCGATGTCATGTACATGTGTGCATATGCATGCCAGATCTGTACGCATGTATGCATGCATGGATGTATATGTCTGCGTGCACGTGCACACGCAGTCTGCACATGTACACATGCGCATGCATGCATGCATGCATGCATGCATGCATGTAGGTTTGTATGGCGCATGCATCCACTTACCTATACGTGACCATGCACGCCTGCATGACTGGACTCGATGTCTGGATGTGTACATGCAAGCATACATAGATTCGTGCATGTATGTCTGTATGCATGATTGTATATATACACGCATACACACATACAACCAGGCCTGTGTGTATGTCCGTGCGCGTGTGTGTTTGCATGTGTGTGTATGTATACATGCATGTGTATACACAGGCGTTTGCACATGCACGCGTGCATGCATGTATGTCTGCCTGTCTGCCTGTATGCATGTATGTATGTATGTACCTATGTATGTATGTATATATGTATGCATGCATGCATGTATGTATGCATGTGTGTATGAGGGTATGCATGCATGCATGCATGCATGTATACATGTATACATGTATGTACGTATGTATGCATGTATGTATGCATGTAGTTGTGTATACGTATTGACATGTGCATGCCTGTATGTATGTGTGTATGTATGTCCGCCTGGTTGTATACATGTATGCATGTACGTATGCACGTGCATGTATGTGTACATTGCGTGCAGGTATACATGTATGTCTGTCTGTCTGTCTGTCTATCTGTCTGTCTGTCTGTCTGTCTGTACGTATGTATGTATGTATGTATGTATGTATATATGCATGCATGCATGCATGCATGCATGCATGTATGTATGTATGTATGTATGCATGCATACATGCATGCATGCATGCATGCATGTATGTATGTATGTATGTATGCATGCAGATAGGTAGCTAGGTAGGTAGGTGGGTAGGCATGTGTACATGCGTGTATGCGTGAATGTGTGCGTGTGCGTACGTATAGGAACTAGTACAATGTAATGGAGCTGCACACATGGATGAGGGATTGAGTGTAGCCGTGGAAGTGAGAGATCGAGGGGGAGAGAAGGACGAGGAGGGCAAGGAGGATGAGGAAGCCTTCGGGGCTGCTGCTGGGCACTTCATACGCTTCATGGGCGTGCCGCCTGCTGGTGCTGCTGGTGCTGCTGCTGCTGCTGCTGCTGGGCGCTTGATCTGGGCAGCGCCAGCACTGGCTCGTCTTTGATGGCCACCATCTCTCTCGGCTCCTGCTGCGTCTTCTTCTTCTTCTTGGTCTTCGTCTTGGTCCGCGACTTCCTTCGAGATCCTCCTCGCCCTCCTCCTCGTGCCGTCCCGTTCCTCCGCATCCACCTCATCGGTTACGTGATGTTTGAGTTCCCTTCTCTGGTTCCGTCCTCATTCTCTGTCTCCTCCTCCTCCTCTTCCTCCTCCTCCTCCTCCTCATCATCATCCTCATCCTCTTCCTCCGCCTCCTCCTCCTTCCTCATCATTCCTTACCTTGCAATCCCTTTCCTTGTACCGATCGCCGTCCTCCTTCTCATCCCTTGCCTCCTCGCCTGGAGGGTGCCCCCTATCGTTGTCTCCCTCATCGTCATCATCATCAGCAGCATCAGCAGCATCATCATCATCGCCATCATCATCATGACCGCCATTAACATCATCACCATCATCCTCATCACCCTCATCAGCATCATCACCACCATCAGCAGCATCAACGTCATCATCATCAGCATCATCATCATCATCATCTGCCTTGGCGTTGTCTCGTCGTTCACTTGCTGCTGCTGCTGCTGCTGCTCGTCCTCCTCCTCCTCCTGGCCCTTCCTCCCTCTCGAACTCTGGTTCACTCGTTCCCTCGATCCTCGGCGTCGGCCTGCACGCTAGTAGGCTCTTGATGAACGGGATTCGACGCCTAGGCGCCTGCGCTGGCGTCTCGACCTGCTCCTGCTGCGCAGCCTCGTCCTGATCTTCGTCTTGGTCGAAGTCGCCCTTCTGCTGCACCTCTCCCCAGTCATCCTTTTCCTGATCGTCCTCCTCCTTACCTCCTCATTACCATCCTCCGTCTCCTCATCGTATTTCCCCTCATCTCTCCTCCTCGATCCTCCTCCTGCCCCTCCTTCTCCTCCTCTTCCTCCTGCTCTTCCTCTTCCCTCACCTGCCCCTCATCCCCTCGTCTCTCCTGTGCCTTCCCTCGTACATGTTGGTTTGACTCATATTCCTTGTTACCTCCTCCTCCTCTTCCTTCTCCTCCCTCTCTCGATCCTTCTCCTCCATCTTCCTCATTCGTCCTCCTTCGCCCTCTTCGCTATTATCCTCCCTGGCAAACCTGTGCCAACATCTGCCGGAAGCCGTCCTCGGTAATTTGCTCCTCATCTTCGCTGTCGCAGGGCGTGATCTGCCTGTCTGCGCTTGCCTTTTCAGGAAGGCAGGGGGGGACTCGAGGCGCAACCGAGGAATGATGGGTCATAATGACGAAAGAGAGGAGGGAGGCGGTGGCGGACGAAGAGGAGAAGGAGGAGGAAGAAGAGAAGGAGGAGGAGGAGGAGGACGAGGAAGCGGAGGAAAAGGAGTGCTGGAGAGGCGCGAGGAGGAAAAGGATGATGGGGGCGTGGCACGGTGGATGAGAGGGGCGCCTCCATCTCCGCTCTCGATGGCTGGGTGCTCGCTCCATTCATCTTCTGGTAGTGCGCGTGGATGCGCCGAATCGCTCGTCCTTGCAAATACCTTGGGCTCGAACGCTGTTGACGACTGTGGTGGTGGAGGAGGAATGAGGCAGATGAGGGGACGGTGAGGATGAGCAGGAGGACGATGATGACGATGATGGTGATGTTGATGATGTTGATGCTGATGCTGTTGATGATGATGACGACGACGATGATGCTGATGATGCGGCTGCTGATGATAATGATGATGATGCTGATGATGATGAGGAGGAGGAGGAGGAGACGAAAGGAGAGGAGGAGCATGATGAAGAGGAGAAAGAGGTGGTGGACATGTGCATACTTCTACCCACTCCTCCGCATCCTACCCTCCTCGAAGGCGCCACTCCAGTGCTCTTCGTCACCGTCATCTCTAAACCATCTCCTCTTACTAGTGTTCCTCCTCATCCACCTCGAGATCCTCCTCCTCGTCCTCCGCCCTCCGTCCTCCTCCTCCTCCTCCTCCTCCTCCTCCTCCTCCTCCTCCTCCCCCTCCCTCTCCCTCTCATCCTCCTTAATGTTGCCCCTCGGCACTGGTGCGCCTTCATGACCTTGTTCGTCGGGACGCGGCCGCGCTTGTCTTCGTTCTGCAGGTGCACGCGGAGGGGCGCCCAGTACAGCGATGACCATGCCGCCTCTAGGGGGAGGGTCGCCCCTCCGTTCCTCGTTCCTCGTTCCCCCCGTTCCTCCTCCATCCTTCACCCCACTTTTCCTACACAATACAATCCCCCTTCTCCACCTCTCCTCCTCGTGCTCCCGTCCTTATCATCATCCTCGTCTGTTCATTCGGGCCTCCGCGCACTTCTGGGAGATGCGCAGCGTGTCCGTGATCTTATCCAGCGCCTCTGCCATGGGGATCCACACCTGGGACTCCCTCCCAGTGGCCCCATCACCCCCGTCCTCTCTCACCGTCCTTCCTCGATCCACCTTCCTCGCTCCTCCTCGTCACATATCCCCCCCTCCTTAACCACAATTCTCCTGCAGGGCTGGTCAGTGTTGTCCTATTCCTCGGCGGCTGGATCGCGCGGTATCCTCACTTCCCTGGTTGTTGTCATGTTCTTCCTCATCCTCGACCCGTCTCCTCAATCCCCTTCCTCGTGGATCCTCACCATCCTCGTATCAATTATGGTTGATCCCACTCGCATAGTGTCCCTCAGTGCACCTGCATCGCCGCTCTGTTCGGGCGCGACGTGTACTCCTGCTGATAATCCTCGAAATTGGGGATCTTCGCACCTTGATGGGGCGATGGTGACGACGCGGAGGATGGCGCGCCAGGGGAGTTAGCAGGAGTGAGCTAGCAATGCAATGGGGAGGAAGCGGAGGAGGGCCATGCGAAGTTGAGGCAGAGGAGAAGGAGGCGGAGGAGGAGAAGGAGGGGAAGGGAAAACCATGTGCAGGAGCAGGAGCCGAGGACGCATTGAACGCACGCCGATCGACCGAGAGGCAGATCTGCCGTCGACGAGGGGATTGAGAGGTGGAGGAAGAAGGGCACCCGCGATGACTGGCTGGCCCTCCGTGTAGACCAGCGCCTGATGGCTGGGTGCGCCCCTCCTCCACCCTGCCACTCCTCCCCCTGCCCCCCCTGCTCCTGAGGCATGCTCCTAGCCCGCGTGATCACCATCGTCTCTCAGTATCGCCAGTCTTCCCGATCTTCCTCATCTCCTTCCTAGTCGTCCTCCTTCTCCTCTCCCGTGTCCCCGTTCACTCCCTCACACCCTGCACCACTCCCTCTCCCTCCTCCTCCTCCTCCTACTACTACTACTCCTACTCCTCCTCATCCTCCTCCTCCTCCTCCTCGAGCCTCCTCCTCCTACTCCTCCTCGTCCTCCTCCTCATCACCACCACCGTCATCATCATCAGCAACAGCATCGTCATCATCATCATCATCATCACCATCATCATCATCATCATCATTTTCAGCATCAGCATCACCACCATCACCACCACCATTTATCATCATCATCATCAGCATCATCATCATCATCGTCGCCAGCATCGTCAACATCATCATCATCACCATCATCATTACCGTCATGATCCTCATCAGCACCACCATCACCATGACATTCATCATTGCCGTCATCAGCATCGACATGATCACCATCACCGCCATCAACATCATCATCATCATAAACATCAGCATCACCATTATCATCAGCATCGCCACCAGCATCAGCATCAAAACCATCACCATCAGCATCACCATCATCATCATCGCTCCTACCTCATCCATTCTTCTCATCCGTTCCCCATCTGCCACCCTCTTCTCTTTCTCTCTCTCTCTCTCTCTCTCTCTCTCTCTCTTTTCTGTCGCTCTCGCTCTCTCTCTATCTCGTTATCTCTCGCTGTCTGTGTCCCTCTCGTTCTCTCTCTCTCTCTCTCTCTCTCTCTCTCTCTCTCTCTCCCTCTTTCGTCTCCTTCTCTCTCCCTTTCTTTATTTCTCTCTCTCTCTCTCTCTCTATATCTCTCTCTCTCTCTCTATAATATCTTCCTCTCCCTCTCTCGCTCTCTCTGTCTCTCCCCCTCTTTCTCTCTCCCTCCGCCCCTCCCTCGCTCTCTTCCTATATCTCTCTCTATACTTATTATACCGTTCTCTCTCTCTCTCTCTCTCTCTGGCACTTTCCGTTATCTCTCTCCCTCTCTCTCCCTCTCCTTTTTTCGAGATGCATATATATATATATATACCTGTACATATCCCACCCTCTCTTTATTCCTGAGATCTCTCTCTGTCTCCCCTCTCTCTCTCTCTCTCTCTCTCTCTCTCCCTCCCCACTCCTCCGCCCATGGAACCTCGGCGATGTTCTCGGGCCCCTTCGTGCTGCACGCCCTTCTTCGGCACGACCCCAGCTTCGACGCGCCCACGGCGCCCTCGGAGGGAGGGGGGGGGGAACCAGCACCCTCGTCGAGTCGATGAAGAAGGAGGAGAAACACAAGAGGACGAGGAGGAGGAGGAGGAGGGACAGAAGGACGAGCAGGATTGAGAATGGATGATCTTGACACGATTTGCGATGGCGATGTGGAGGATTGTGAACGAGGAGAAATTTGGAGGAGTAGGCGAAGGATAGGAAAGGAAGATGAGTGGGAGGAGGAGGAAGAGGAGGAGGATAAGGAGGAGGACAGGCCTCGGGATCGAAGACTGGTATCCCTGCGCGGTCGCACGCCTCGTCGAAATTGAGCCCGAACTGGAAATGTTCTTCGATGAATGCCTCGATCCCACTCCTCTCCTCCTCGATCCTCCTCGGTCTCTCGCTGGTCCTCGAACCGGAGGAGAAGGGCGATTAAGTGAAGGGGGTAGGAGGCAACAGGAGAATGAAGAGGAGGAGGGAAAAGGATGAGAGGTAATATCATGAGTGCGACGGGAGAGCAGGACAAGGAATGAGAGGGGAGGAAGACAACCACAATTCAGATTGAAGAGGAGGATCGAGGAGGGTGACGAGGGTGAGGAACAGGAACGGGAGGGGGAGGAGGGTGAGGAGGAGGAGGAGGAGGAGGAAGAGGAGGAGGAGGAGGAGGGTGAGGAGGGGGAGGAGGAGCGTTCGGCCTCGGAGTCGGCCGCGGCCGCCATGTGCGCGCGCGCGCGGGCGCTCGCCCTGCCCGCGGCGCGGGCCAGAGCCAGCGTTCCGCGCGCGCAGCGCGCCGCGCCCCGCGCGCTCCTCATTCCCCCCTCCTCCCGTTCACCTTTCCCTCCTCACTTTCCTCTTCCCGCCCACCCCTCCTCTCCCCCTTGGGGTCATTTCGCCCCAGACAATCCACGGCAAATACGTACGCTGGCCATGGATGAGCCGCAGGCGTGTGAACCTCCTATTATTCCACTTGCACCTCTGATTTCAACATGATATCATATATATATACATATATACATATATATATATATATATATATACATAATATGGCACATTGTTCTGCACGCGCGACGTCATATGAACAAAAACAGAAAAGATGGCACGTGCCACCCCGAAAACTGGATGGTGAAATCCAATTCCGCCTCGCACACGCGGCGTCATATATTCGAACAAACAGCAGGTTGCACAGTTCATTATCAAACAACATGTAGCCGAACGCGACAGTGTGAAACACAACGCTTTTCGCATCGCGCGCAGGGTACCCGGCACACCCCAGGCAGCATGGAGTTTTATATTGTGACGCAGCGTATTTTCTTTATCTCGCGCGCGCCCTGGCGCGCGCGCGCTATAACAACCATTAATAAAGAATGCACATCTTAATTTCGAAAAATGAATGGTGACAACCAATTGTTTCACTCGTATTCTGAGGGCCTCAGCATGGAATTTTACCTGTTGAAACCTCATGTTTTCCTTACTGCGCGCGCGCGCCCTCTGGCGCGCGGGCAATATATGCAAGAAACTTGATGGAGGCATTGGAAATACGAATGAAACAATTTGTTTTCACCATTCATGTTTCGGGGTGGCACGTGCCACCCTTGATTTTTCCATACGACGTTATTCTGTCTCTTTTTTTCCCCTTCTTGCGTTGCGCATGTCAGAGCGCGCGCGCGACAAGGAAAGCGTTGTGTTTGAGGATCGAGCATTCCATGTTGAGGTCACCAGAATACAGGGCGCGCGCGAGTGCGCGCGCGTGCGTGATAAAAGGAAACGTGCTACTCGACTATGTTTATTTCCATGTCAATGCCTTCATAAAACAAGTGAAGCAGTTTCGCCATTCAGTTCTCGAGTTTAACATGGAAGATTTATGCGCGTTGGAAACTATGTTTTGTTGTGTCTCCTTTATCGGTGTATCTAGCACGTGCACTGTATTTGCTACGGCCTGTTGTGACTGGTCACGTCGGGGTGTCTACTTGTAAGAAAAACCAAGACATCTAGCAACAAACCAAGACATCTGACAAAAAAACAAGACATCTGACAAAAAAACCAAGACATCGCACAGTCTGGAACAAAAACCAAGACAATCCACAAAAACCAAGACATTTCGCAGCTATGGAAAAAAAAAAAAAAAAAAAAAAAAAAAAAAAAAAAAAAAAAAAAAAAAAAAAAAAAAAAAAAAAAAAAAAAAAACTCCGGATGTCTGGGTTCTCGCCTCGAGGAGGGTCGAGGCCCGGAGGCGGAGTGGGCGGAGGAGACGGAGGAAGAGACGAAAGGGGAGAGCCGGCCGGAGAGGGAGCCGGAGGAGAGGGAACGGGTTCGAGAGGAGGAGTGGACGCGTCTCTCGACTCGGCCGTGGCCCCTGGGACCTCGGGACCGTCCGACCCCCGCGGAGACGGCAGCGCCGTCGGAGGTTCCGACCGAAGCTCCTCGGCATCAGGGATCGAGTGGAGCCTCGAAGGGGGCTCGGCTCTAGACGACCCTCCCCCGGACCTGGCCGGTCGTCCTCCCGGGGCGAGCGGGCCCGTCTCCGAAACGGGGGTGGGTGGCCGGACCGTGGGCTCCTCCGCTGGTTCGGGTCCCCCGCCAGGCACCCGCGGCCCCGGGCCCGCTTGTGGCTGGGACGGCTCGCCCCAAGCCTCATCCGGAGGGGGTCCCTCCCTCATGACGTCGACGGCAGTGACACGGCGAGTCTGGGCGGCCTGCAACAGTTGTTGCCACTGGGGGTCCTGGGCCAGCTGCAGTCCGTACTCCTCCTCTGGACTCGCCAGCCTGAGCTGCTCAACACTGCACTTCCAGAGACGCGCCCTCACCGCGACCCACACCGTCGACCCGCCTTCGGCCAGCACCGCGACCCCAGGACCCGTCCAGCCATCCCCCCTGCGACCTAAAGCGTCGGCACGAGAGGAGGTCCTGGAGAAATGCCTCCAGATGAAGACCCACTGGCCCGGGGTGAAGGTCCTGGTCCCCGGGGCCTTGGCCCTCGAGGCACGGCTGATCTTCTCGCGGGACGTCGCGAGCCGCCTGGCGGCCGCCCGGACCTCCTGGGCCATGGAGAACTCGGCTCCCGCCTCATCTTGCTCTGAGGCGGGCCGGACGGCGTCCTGCCACCCCGGCAACCCATTGTGGTCGTCGGACAAAATATCATGGGGCAGCCTGGGGTTCTCTCCGAAAACCAACTGAAGGGGGGAGAAACCCCCTCGATGCCAGTATCTATTTTTGTGAGCCACCAGCTCAGTCACCAGGTCATCGAACTCCTGAAGGTCTCCTTGGAGCGAGGAACCTGCGTCAATCTCGGCCTTCACACGCTCCTTCACCCAACCCCCATGCCGCTCGACCCTGCCGTTCTGTCAGGGGGAATCCGCGTCGCCCCATCCCTCGGGCGAACCTGGAGCCAAACTCGGACCCCCCATCCGAAATCACAAAGTGGGGGGCCCCGAACGGTCGGATCCAGGATCGAAGAAACTTGGACCAAACCGAGGCGGACTGGGCATTGGGCACGCGGACGACGACCTGAAGGTTGGATCCGTGATCCACGACGTTCAGGAAGGGGTGGGTGACCCCCTGGAAATCGAGGTAAAACAGGTCGACCCCCACTATATGGTTGAAGCGGAAGGTGCGTGGCATCGCCACCCGGCGGTGCACACCGGTCCTGGCCCTCTCAGCGCACTCCGAGCACTTAAACCCCTTCCCCACCCACCGGAGGAGATGCCTCTTGGTTCCCCCGGCCCGAAGCACCCTGATGAATTTGCGGGTGTCTGGGTGGCCCATGTTGACGCGAAGCTTGTACAGGAGTCGCTTTTCCTCCTCCTGGGGCTCGGGTTCCTCGGGACCCTGGCCCGTCTGGGCCTTGGCGTTCGGTCCTCTGGTCTCTGGCTCGTCACCGCTGCATTCACCTGACTCTGCTTCCGCCGCGCCCTCGCCTTCCGCCGCCCCGTCTTCTCCCGGAAACGCCCCCTCCGAGAGCCCGGCCCACGAGGGTCGGAGATGTCTCGATGCCCCACCCCACTGCTCCGCCACGGCTCTCGCCACGAGCTGAACGAACTGCGGCGGGCAGCGAGACGCCTTAGTGGTGACCGAGCCTCCCTCCAGCACGGCGTGCCGGTGATCTCCTGAGCACAACTTACCTTCCAACGGCCTAAGGAGGCGGGGGTGGTTGGACATGATTCCGGTGGGTTTCTCGTTCAGGACACGATCGTCGACTCTCACGCCAAACCTGCACATGTCGATCCTCAATCTTCTGACCCCGGGGAGCCCGAGAATCGTTCGCACCAACTCGGTGGCCCAGGAAGACGCATACAGAGGATGTTCGAAAGCGAAGAAGCGGCCCCGAGACACCTGGTGGTCCGCGATCTCCATACAGAGGATAAGATCGCGGAGACCGCCCCTCAGTGACCGATGCCAATCGCCGGGGGCCATCCGATCGCGATTCAGCTGATTGATAGCCGAAAACGACCAGCACTCAGAACACAGCCAGATCATCTCGGGTTCCTCGGGCCGGATCCTTCCCCAGAGTTCCCCGACGCCCCGACGGCGGGAGGAGTCCCACCACAGCTTACGATCCCAGCTCGCCTGAGTGCCGACGGGGGCCCCGGCTCTGTCGACTGCCGGGACTATTCGGGGGGGGGAGAAGACCTCGATGAAGGCCGTCTTGGCCCGTCGACCCGAGACGAAGTCCCCGGGAAAACTCCCCCCAGCTCGATTCGTCGTTCCCCCAGAAGCTCTGTCGGCGAGGGCTCTTCTCACTCGGGACCCGCACGCGACCTCGTGGTCATCATTATACCTATCACCGTCCAGCCACTCGAGCTCAAAGGCCGAGAGCCCGCTCGGGGTTTCCCGGATCTGGTTGGGAGACCCATTGCCTTTGTGAGGTGCGCTCGCAGCGCCAGAAAGTGAACAGCTGCACGCAGCGAAGCACGCGGCAAGACTCAGCCGCGCAGCCGCGCCAGCCCAGGGCTGGCTCAGATGAGACCCGGCAGCCCGGCGTCGGACAGCACCTCCCACGCCTCGTCCGTCTGCTCCGGAATCGTCGGGAGGAGCTCCGAGGTCGCCCCCGTCGTGGTGAGCACCGTCATGGTCGTGGTCGTGGTCGTCGGGCTCGGCCGATTTGGCCCACCGCTGCCGCTCGGCCCATCCTCCGGGGGAGGAGGCTCCCACATCGGAGGAGGAGGCGGCTCTCCACTCCCCGACGCCGCGCCCCCGCTCGCCTGGCCGAGCTGCTGGTGGTACGCCTGGACCGCCGCCGCCGCCTGAGGGTCGTTCAGCACGTTGACGATCCCCGCCACAGCATTCCCCACCTGGACCATCATCTGACCCAGCTGCCCGACGGACACCTCGAGGTTGGAGATGGAGGCCTGCATGGTGTTCACCTGCTCGTGCACCGCATCGAGGGACTCCCCGAGGTCCTCCATCACCGCCAGCGTCCCCTTGATGTGCGTGATGCCCTGGTAGATCTGCCGCAGGCCCTCGAGTGTCTCGGTAGGCTGGCTGGTTCTGGGCCGCCGTCGCCACCTCGATCATGCGGTCCACCACTCCTTGCACCCGGCCGAACTGCCGTAGTCCCTCCGGGAGTGTCTGCAGGTGCCACTGCAGGCCCTGGAGCAGCCCGCTCAAGCTATTCACCACCGTCAGGGCCGCCCCCCCGGCTCTGAACTCCAGGTCGTTCTGCAAGATGTCGACCGCTTGCTTTGCCGAGGCCGCTGCCGCCCTGGCTGCCTCGGCCGCCGTCGGAGGTTGAGAGGCGCCACCTGGAGCCATAGCTGAGGCTGGGATCCAGGTGAGTCTCTCCTTGCAGGCTGTGCACTTGCTGCCGCTGCCCCACTGGTCGCCGAAGAACTTCGCCCTGTCCCGCGGGTGAGGACACCCCCCGGTCGGAGCTGCTGCCGCTGCTGCCCCCGCTGCCGAGGCTGCTGCCGCCGCTGGCCTCGGAGGAGGCTTGCTCGCAGCGGGACCCGTCAGAAGCGCCAGGTGCTCCGGCCCTGGGGCGATCGCTGCAGCTGCCGTTGCCTGGGGTCCCGTCGGGAGACCGCTGGGCGCCGGTGGCCGCCCCGCTGCCGCGGCCTGGGCTGCAGCCCAAGGCATCGGATCGGCTGGGGGCTGCCCTGGCGCCGCCGGCTGTCCCTGAGGAAACAGTCCGAGCGGGGCGGGCCGATCTGGCGGCGGAGGCCCTGGCGGGAGAGGCGGTTGGGACAGTCCTGCCGCCGTCCACGCTGGCATCGTCGCGGTTGCCTGCGGCACGGGCATCGCCCCTGGCCCCGCCGATGAGGAGCTCCCCGCCTGCGGCCCGACGCCGTCGAACTGCGTGAGAGTGGACTGCTCGCTGTCCAACTCTGATTGTGCCTGGGCCCGGCGGGCCTCGAGCAGCGCCTCCGTCGCCTGCTCGGCCCCGGGCTCCTTCTTCCTGCCGGCCTGGACCGTGGCAGCGAGGGCCGCCGCGGCCACCATGAGCATGCGCATCGCCATCATCACTCGAAAGGATGGGCTGGTCGGAAACCTGGGATCCTGGACGGATGCCTGAACTGAGGCTGTCGCTGGAACCGAAACGTTCAACTGACATCTGATGTCGGATGGGATCGAGAACTCTGGAGTCCCCGTTGCTGGACCCGTTCTTCTTGGCCTTAGCTCTCCCTCTTGATCTTAAGCCCCGGACTGTCCTAGAGCGAGCCCGCTGAGCCCGTGGCATGATAAGCTCGAGCACGCTCTGAACGACCCCGACGACCAGCATGTATGCCGCAAGACCCCCGAGCACGATCGTCGCCCATAGCAGGTCCCCGATGCCCCTGGTCTCCCTGATGTCCCGGGCCCCCTGGCACCTCCTGGTCCGAGATCCCCTTGGAGCCCTGACGCTGCTTGTAAGGAGACCCCAGATGACGATGAGAGGGATGATGTAATCCATCAAGGTGCCCTGGTCCGACATCTTCTGCACCGGACGCCCAGCCAGCACAAAAAAGGAGGGAGACAGAAAGGGGCACTTCCGGAGTGCAGACTCCGGAACCGTGCACGGGCCTGAAATTCGGCCGACGATGCCGACCATGCGATGCCCTGAGCCGAGCCGGGTGAAGGTCACCTCCGGCTTCGGCGTGTCTAGCTTCATGGCATTGTCGGGAAGGTTGATTACTGCCCCGAGAAACTCAAGCAAATTCACGCTCAGGATGCGGGGCACGGCGTCCAGAAGGACAGTGGTCTCCACCACCCCGAACGCCTCCTCTAGGCACAGTGGGAACAGCACCGAGGCGATCACCTTCGCCGGGCCGCCGACTCCGTGGGCTGCTCGAGGCTTACGATGCTGCGTCGGGATCAGCACGTAGCACATGTCCAGCTCCGCCAAGGCCTGGGACTCCCCGTTGAGAGCCTCGAGGCCCGCCAAGTCAAGCAACCCTTGGTTGGCCCTCGTCGTCAGGTAGACCTCCGAGGACGGCTCCTGCTCGGCCTCCTGCCAGCTGGGAAAGTTGGCCGAGACGCTGGGGCCCACGTAGCCGTCGAACGTGTACGCCGAGAGGCTCCTGTTCTTCAGGTTGTCGCGGTCCCTGGATTTGTCCGCTGCCGGTGGGTTGGGACACTCGCTGCCCCGGTGCCCCTTCTCCCGACACAGTCGGCAGCGGGTCACCTTCATCAGCTGCTGCTGGGACAGCCTGCCTCGGCCTCCTACTCCACGGCCGCGACCGCGCCCCTTGGCGCCTCCTCGGCCGCCAGCACGAAGACCCAGGCGAGAAGGACGAGGAGGTGGTGGCGCGGCTCGGCCACCTCCTGACCTGCCGCGGAAGTACTCCCGGCCCTTGCGAGCCGCGCGCTTCAAGTCCTTGTTCTGCTTCCAGGACCACTCGTTGGCTAGCAAGTTGAGCGCCTCCTCGACCTCATCCTCGCAGAGGTCCATGTCTTCGATCTCGGCCAGCAGGGCCTCGGTGTCGATGTCACCATCATCGTCGAAGTAGTCGAAGCCCTCGTCCCCGTCGTCGGACTCGAGGATGGGATCACCCGAACCGTCGACCGGACCCGAGGGGTGGAGAAAGGAGGAAGACTGAGAGACGTCGGCACCTACACTAGGAAACGCGTCGAGCCTTAAGTCGTCCTCACGCGCCATCATGGCGCCCGAGCTCGCTCGCCCAGGGAGTAGCCGCTCGGAGCCTGTCGCGTCCATCTGCCGTTGGCATAGTCGAGATGGCCGTGAGTCAGCGTTCTCAGGTTCTGCATGCCATGCGCCGAGAGTCCGGCGCCTTCCTCGAGGAACAGGCCCTTGAGCTTCGAAGACATCCAAAGATCATGGCCCTCAGCTTCTAGCAGTTGAGCCTCTCGCCTTGAGACGTACTGGCTGAAAGACTCCTTACTCTCTCGAGCGGCCTCGAAGAGAGCCTTGCGCCCGGAGCGCCTCAGCTCATCTCCTTCCCGCTCGCCGATCATCAAGTCCATCCTGGCCAGCAGCGTCTCCAGCCACGTGCTCGAGGTCAGCTCGTGGTCCGGGATGTCCTCGAATCGAGCCTGCATGGACCAGTCGAAGAGCTTCATGAAGCGCTCCGAGCGCCTCCACAGCGCGACGTCCGTGTTCGCATTCCAGCGGCGGAGGGCCCTCCGCCACTGGCGGTAGTGAGTCCAGACCGGCCAAGCCGGGGGGTCGGTGTAGTCACCTCGGGAGCCTCCGCCCCACGAGCCCTGCCATGACTGAGATCTCCAGTCGTCGCTCCACCAGCCGCTGGGCCCGCGCCGGCGTCGCCCGTCTTCCCGCTGTCGTCCTGCCAGCCGCCTGCCCAGCTGCGACCTGCACCTCCGGCCTGGACTTGACCGTCTGGTGCTGTCGCCTCGGCCGCCGGCGCCGGCTCCCCGGCCTGGCGGCCGCGACCGCTGCTCCAGGGGTCGCTGCCGGCGGACTGCCAGGGGTCGCCGTCGCCGGACTTGCCGTTCCAGCCGATCCAGCCACTGGCTGGCTCCTTGGTACTCGTCGTACTGCGTCGGGCCTCCGCCGCGGTCATAGTCTCTGACACTACGCTGGCGGCGATGGCCCTGATCTGCTCTAGAGAAATGTTGACCGTGCTGCCCGGCGCCGCGCTTCCCGAAGCGCTCCCACCGCCCGGCAGCTCTCCTGCGGGAGGATCTGCTCCCGCCCGCTCTCCTGTCTGCTCGCCGTTTCCCGTTGTCCCCTGGGACGACATCGCCGTAGATCCCCTCGCACGCTCAGCGTCTGAGCGCGGCCGTGGCGGAGGCACGCGAGCGCCGGCGGAGCCCACCCTTCACGGCTGCTCCCCGACACACATGGCCGCCCGCCTGGACCGCGCTCCGCTACCAACTGTGGCAGCAGGAGGATTGGGCAGATGTTTTTCCCTTGAGCCAACACAGGCGAATCACGGGTACAAACCTGACTCGCACACCATATGCTGAACCTAGACTGACAAATCTGGCATCCCTCCACATCGGGCGACCCAGGAACGCCCTTGGCGAGGCGCAGCTGCACGAGAGACCGTGCTCTCTTCGGCGATGCATGGAAGAGTCGGACCGCCGGAAGGCGTCCCGAGGCTGGAAGATCGCCGAGACGCGAGGAAGACGCGCGAAAACCTCAAGCCTCGAGCCTGTCGGCCCCCCGCTGAGCCCATCCCCCCCCCGATCGGGGACCGAACTCTATACACCGGCACTTTTTTTCCGGCACCGCAATGAAGTTTGCACAGGAAAGCGGAGCCTGGCGTATACGGGATACTGGCGTATACGTGAATCGCGACTTGCCGGAAAACCGAGGGAAGAAATATGCACCACACCATCCCGACGTCGTCCCCGACCCTCAACAAGTTCTGGGATCGAAAACAGCCCGCCACTGGTGATGTATATGCTCCAATTTTGAGTATCGTTTAACCGATCCCCATCCCCAGCGGCGTGGCCTGGGCCCCGCTGGCCGATTTACCCCCCTAGATGGGGATATAGGTCGTTCCCTTCGGGTTTCAAAGGGTGTATCCCCAACTGGGGTGGTAATTTGGTGGGGGTCTCGAAAAGGATGGAGATGCATGGGGATGGGGATCGGATAAACGATACCGAAATTTCCGACCTGACGTTGCCCCTGATTCCTTCTTGGCCCCTGGTGGTGGCGCCAGCGGACCGGCGGCGCGCCGGGGGTGGCGAAGGACAGCCCCGGGCTCACCGGCATTGCCGCCGCCACCTCCGCCAGGGGGGGGAGGAGGAGGAGGAGGAGGAGGAGGAGGAGGAGGAGGAGGAGGAGGAGGAGGAGGAGGAGGAAGAGGAGGCGGAGGGTCCGTAGCCATTTTGGCTCAAGGCCGCGCGGACCGGGCCCAGGCGCGCGCTTCCCAGGAGGCGCCGCGAAGGACGTTAGCCTCTCCATGAAGAACATTGGTTGCGAGACAGCACCCACAGGTCCCGCGTGGAGGTCGCCCGCCGCTGTCAAGACAGCAGTGGGCCGACTCGGATACGCAGCGAGAACCGAGAGGAAGAGGTGCGACCCCGACGACGTCGGCCTGTTGTGGAAGGCCGCATGCGGTCATGCATGGGAGCCCCGCCCGCCTCGCCCATCCCGTTTGCGAAAAGATGCCCCAATTTCCACCCCAGCTGAGGTCACGAAGCGGGAATGCGGTCAGCATGTTCAGACAGCAGTTGTCTTGCCCAATTCCGCATCACAAGCCCAGTCATCAAGAAACGCGGGCAGAGGTAATGGCAGCCATCAGACAGCCATCAGACACCACTCGGTGGCGAGGGAGATAGGAACCCGACGCCATAGTAATTTCTCAAAGGCAGTGTGCGTGTGCGGCACAACGATTTTCTTCTCACTCCCTCTGTCATAAAGTGGGCAGTGGCAGCGGACAGAAGCAACAGTGGCAGCGGTCAGTAGCACTAGCAGTAGCAACAGCGGGGCAGCAGGCAGCGGAGCGGAACCAAGGAAGCAAAAGGGCGAAGACACAAGCCGGAACCAGAGCGTGCGAGAAGCGACAGCAGAAAACGGAGCGGGCGCGAAGCAAGAAGCTGGCGAGTCTGCAGTCCAACGTTACTGGCGAGCCCCTGGAAGTGCCACCCTGAGAGATGTGGGAGGCCAAGCTGGAGCCCGACACTGCTACTCAGCTAGTCAGGAAACGCGAAGCCAGCGCCCGATTCCGACAGCTACAGCAATGGTGGCAACAGCCTTGCGGCCGCGCGGCAGCAGAGGCGGCGGGCAGCGGTGCGAGGATGCGAGTCCAGACGTCATCAGCTGCAGACAAGGGCGCGCGCGTGCGAGAAAAGACGGAAGTGGCAGCGGATAGCAATGCGAGGACGGGCGCCCAGACGGCGTCAGCTACAGGCTGGGACGCGCTCGTGCGAGACGAGACACTGGCCGCGGGCACTAGTGCGGGAACGGGGTCCCACTCGTCATCAGCTACAGGCTGGGACACACGTGTGCGAGAAGAGGCGCTGGCAGTGGGCGGTGACGCGATGTTAGGAGGCCGGACGTCGTCGGCTGCATGCTGGGGCACGCGTGCGCCAGGGGAGACGGCAGTGGTAGTGGGCAGCAGTGCGAGGGTGGGCGACCAGACGTCATCAGCTACAGGTTGGGGCGCGCTCGCGCGAGAAGAAGCGGTGGCAGCGGGTAGTGGAGCGAGGACGGGAGCTCAGACGTCATCAGCCACACGCTGGGACACGCGCGCGCGAGAAGAGAGAGCGGCCGAGGGCAGCGGCGCGAGGCAGGGAGCCCAAACGTCATCTGCTGCGTGCTGGGACAGCCGTTTGCGAGAAGAGGCGGCAGTGGCAGCGGGCAGCAGAGAGAAGACAGAAGCACAGGCGGCATCAGCTGCAGACTGGGACGTGCGTGTGCGAGAAGAGGCAGCGGCCGCGGGAACTGTCGCGAGGATGCGAGTCCAGGCGTCGTCAGCTGCAGACTGGGGGCGCGCTCGTGCGAGAAGAAGCTGGCAGCTCTAGCTGCTCTGGCTGCGGCGAGATGGGCAGAAACCAGACCGCCATCAGCTACACGCGGGGGGGCCTTGCGTGCGAGGAGGGCTGTCAGCGGGGGCTGCCGCATACGGGGCGACTGATGACAGCGCGCCGTCCGTGCTCCGTGCGGATGCGCCCGCCTTCGTCCTCGCAGCTGCGCCTACTTCAGCAGCGGCCGCATCCCCGCGGAGCGCCTTGCGGGGAGGCCGCGCCGCGGCCACGGTCGAGCGCCAGGCTGCGGCCGAGCGTCATGCAGTGGCCGTGGATGCGGCTGAGCGCCAGGCAGCGGCCATGGCGGCCATGGCAGCGGCAACTGCAGACGCATGGGGCGGGTACCCAGACAGCGGCAGATGGCGAACCGTTATCCCTCGCACCGAGGGGCTCATGTACGAGGCGTGCACCATCGACCAGGTGGGGAGGCTCTGCGAGGCGCGGGCGCGGCGGGCCCGCGGAGGAGCGAGCAACTCCGAGAGCGACTCCGGTAGCCGCTCCGACAGCGGCACAGACGGCTCGGAGACGGCTGATCTCCTCGGCGAGCCCGACAGCGACTGCGGGGCATGGGGGCCAGACGGAGAGTACGAGGAGGGCGAGACCGACCCGACAGCGAGCACAGCGGGTGCGAAACCGGTTGAACCGCGCCCAGTACGGGGCGCCCGCCGCTGAAGGGAGCGTTCTGGCCAGGCCGCGTCGCGGACGAGGTGCCGGCCGAAGCGTGCGCCAACAGGCGCGGAGGCGGCTTCATCGCGGGGCTCTTCGGCATCTTCGAGGTGGCCGTCGCGCTGCTCGAGGGCATCAGGGTAGGGAGGGAGGTAGGAGTGAACACCACGGGATTGATCCACATGGCTAGAGCGCAGCAGCAGGAGGAGGAGGAGGAAGACGAGGATGAGGGCGAGGAGGAGGAGATGGAGGAGGAGGAGGAGGAGAAGAAGAAAAACAGGAAGAAGCAGAAGGAGAAGGATAATTAAGTGGACTAAAGTAATCCCAAGATGAATCAACCGATGCTGCAATACACCCTCTCCGTCCCAAGTCCCCTGCTAAATCCATGCAAGTCTTCCGTTCCACTGCGGGCGCCCCCCCTTGAATGACGAGCGGCTGGTCGGTCCGCCAGACAAACGCGGGCGCCTTTTGTAAAGGATCATCCCTCCAATTGAGGGACGCCCAGGTTAGGCCCATTCTGGAGAGCATGTGCCCTCCATCCGTGTAAGCGTTGCAGGACGTCATAATCGTGGACGCATGTCCCGCGGAACTCCCACGCGAGAATCTTTCCAGGAAGCTTGGGGATAGCCCCATTTTCAGAAGCACGTGCCCTCAAACCGTCCAAGCGTTGCAAGATGTCACCATCATGAACATCTTCTCAGAGGAACTCTCACGCGAGAGCCCCGATTCGAAAGAGGAGCTGTGGCACAATGTGGGACGCCGGGTCGTAGAAGTCGGGGAAAGGTCAAATGAATATAGATGGTGGGAATTGTCGTCGAATCCGCGCGAGGCCAAGAGGAGACCCCAATACGGTGGGGGGGCGTTCGTTAGGGAATGACCTAGAAGTGCAGACCCTGGAGGGTCCCTTGTCTGATGAAGGCAGCGGCGACGTCCATGGCCGATCCACGATTGGAATTCCACCAGCTTCCAAACCCTGTATTCCGTTTCGAAGGATTTCTTGTCCAATGCCCCCACCGTCTTGGAAAGGACTCGCCATCCACTCGGGCAGCTGAGGACACTTTGAAAGCCCAGTATGCACGGCGCCAGGTCGAGAGCCCCTTTTTGAAAACGGCCCGCCCTCGATCTGTTCTCTGGTTATAGGGAACGATGGTGCGTGCGGCCCAAAAAAAGCGAGAGCCCCATTGTGAAAACCGGCTGTGGTCCATGCGCAAACGAAAATCTGAACTCATCTGCTCCTTGAGGGCTCCTGCGGCGACGGCGGCGATGAAGATGAGGATGACGATGCTATTGCTGTTGGTGGCGACGGCGAGCCTGCGAACGCTTGAGGGAGGATTGTAATATCTGGGAGCGCCTGGGAGCGTCTTGGAGCGTCTGGGGACGCTTGGGGCAGCATGGGCAGCGTTTGGGTCCAAAATCGGCGTCGGCGAGACATGTCCGAAACTCATCGGTGTTTCTGTATATGGTATCGATGTGTTGGTGTGTTTTGTCTTTTGTGCCCAGGGGATCTTCAGCACAGGGGGGCGGATCGATGTTTAAGATAAGCAGGTGCGTACTGAATGCAGTATTTCGCATGGGATGGTGAGGGTTGGGCCGGATGGATGTGCACCAACTTGTGTTTGTTGCATCGGATGGAGCACCGAATGGTATGTGTTGCATGGGATGGTGAGTGTTAGATCGGATGGATGTGCACCGAATATGTTTGTTCCAACCCTCTGGTGCAAGATTTTCGTTGTGAAAAGATCACCGCGGTCTCCACTCCTCCTTTCCTCCTCCTCCCTCCTCCTGCGCTGATCCCTGGATGGTTGATAAAACCTTCGTAAGCTCCTGGGGGGTCAAGCGGAGTCGGGGGGGGCACGCGCACCCAGACGAGACCTCGCTGCTCCCTGGGTGTCTGCGAACTGCGCAACTTTCACTACGTTCGCGGGCTCCTAGGAGGTCAAGCGGAGTGGGGGGGCACGCGCACCCAGACGAGACATCGCTGCTCCCTGGGTGGCTGCGAACTACGCAACTGCCACCGCTTTCGTGGACTTCTGGGAGGTCCAGCAAAGTCGGGGAGGCACGCGCACCCAGACGAGACCTCGCTGCTCCCTGGGTGGCTGCGACCTGCGGAACTGTGACCACTTTCGTGGGCTCCTGGAAGATCCAGCGGAGTGGGGGGGCACGCGCACCCAGACGAGACCTCGCTGCTCCCACCCCGTCGCTGCCTCGCCGCTGGGACAAGGACTGCGTCACATTGAATGCACAACATAGGCTGCACCACGTAGACTGCACAACATAGGTTGCACCACGTGGTCTGCACCACATATGCTGCACAACATTGGTTGCACCACATATGATGCTCCACCTATATTACATTACATGTTGCGCACCACATCGATTGAACAATATAGATGGCGCCACATAGATTGCACAACAAGGAATACACCACAGAGATTGCACAACATACACTGCACAACCACAAATGTTGAGCCACATGGATTGCACAAACATAGATTGCACCACATAGAGTGCACTATATAGATTGCACCACATCGATTGCACAACACAGGTTGCACTACATATATTGCTAGAAATACACTGTTTGGGGCCCACGTTGGCTAACATGTTTAAGACGAATGTGCGCGACGCTAAAGCGAGTGAGACATTTCGAAAACCACCCGGGCTCCATCCCTGAAACTGTTGCAAGTTGTTTCAGACGAGTGCGAACGACCCTAAGGCGAGAGCCACACTTTGACAACCAAGCAGGCTTCATCCTGGAAGCCGTTGCAAAGTTTAAACTTCGGGATCGTAATGGACGAAGAAATCTCAGGCGAAACGCCCGGCCCAGCCTACGGACGCAGCTGGTGGCGCAACTGGGAGAAATCATCTGTGAGGGGAAGGAATGGAAGAGGAGGAGGAGGAGGAGGAGAAGGAGGAGGAGGCGGAGGAGGAGGAGGGAGGGGTAGGGAGGGAAGAAGGAGGAGGCTCGCCTTTTGGAGGCTCCTGGAGGCTCTCCGTAGGCCCCCAGGCGCCCGAAGGTTCATGAACACTCCGATCAGGTTCGCCCTTGAAAGCCCGCAACCCCTGGAGGCCCAGGAGGCCCTGGGGCAAGCGGATGCGCTCAGTGGGTGGCTCAATCAGAAAAAACACCACGCGTGAAGACGAAGCCTGCAGAGACTGCTCGGGAGCGCCTGGAGGTCATGATCTACCTGCCCCGCACACGAGGGAGCGGGCAGTGCCTCGTCGCGAGGCGTCTTGGATGGAATCGGTGTGCGTGACCCACTCAGCGGTCGATTTCGGAAATCCTGGACCCAAAAATCGTGTCATCTCTTTCGTGTCATCTCTTTGCGTACTGGGCGGGAAGATACAACATGTGGTGTGCAGAATGAACAACATAATGCAATAGCACACAATGTGGCGCCATCTCTTTGGGGCGCATCTAATTGATTTCCGCCGGCTTCCGCTAGCTTTGCGCTGGCGGCGGCGGCGGCCTCGCTTTACTTCCGCCGCCCTCCGCTGGCTTTCCGCCACCTTCAGCCGAGGAGGAGGCGTCAACTCCTTCGAGCCCTCGGAGAAGCCCTTCTCTGGAGCGCCCCAAGAATGCACCGAGCCACAACTGGGCGCACGCCTGCCTCCTCTCTCGGTGTTCCCGGTGGCGCGCACCCAATAGCTGGCGCGAGGGGGGCGGTCGTCTAAGAAGCCTGGAAGGCTCCTAAGGAGGCGGGCGGCTTCGCGGGAGCCCTCCCAGCCTCTGAGAAGTCGTCCGAAGTGGCTCTCGGGGACTTTTTTTTTGGACGAGGAGGAGGACGAGGAGGAGGAGGACAAGGAGAGTTTGATCCCTGACTGCACGCACAAATTGAAGCAGAGGTTGCGTCGGCGAGGCGCCGAATCCCACAAAGGCCTCTGCTTGAACTCTGCCACGTATACGTTGGCACGCCAGGACACGCTCTCCGGGACCCTCTGCGAAGGCTCGTGTCCCCTGTTAAGCTCCCCGCCCTCTCGGGAGCCCCTCCCCCGCGCCATCTACCTGTGCGCGCCGCCGAAAAATTCGGGAAACGAAAAGGGGCGAAACACCAGGCTACGAAGCTTCCCAAAAAGTCCCCCAAGAGGCTCCCCAACAGAGCCCAATAGGCTCCCAAGAGAGCCCCAAGAAGGGCTCCAAAGCGTCAGCGTCGTCGTCGCCGCCGCCGCAACCGCCGCCGCCGCCGCCGTCGTCGTCGTCGTCGTCGTCGTCCCGTTTCCAGGTTGGCGGCGCCGGCCGTAAGGCCTTCCCAATACCAGGATGCGTTCGGGAGCTCCGGACGCCCATGTACTATGTTCAATGGACACATGATAACAAAAAATCCCGCGCCCTGATGTCTCTGAAGGAACTGGCTGGACCACCTCGCGCGCTGCATTTCCGAGCCCAGAGATGCGGGAACGCCGGCAGAATGCGAAAATGCGTCAAGCCAAACTGACCAGACCACCACAGTTCAGGGCATCTCCGAACCCAGAGTTGCGAGGACGTTTCTGGCGAAACTGGCCAGGCCACCCCCGATTTTGGCGGATGCCTCTGAGCGCTGACCCCTTGGCCAGAACTAATTCCTACTGCAAGAGCCTGTTTTTGTATTATCCGCGATAACGGGCGTTATCGGGGGGGGGCCCGCTCCGATCACATCACGGCGGGCTTCGGTATCCCGGGGCCATTTTCGAGCCCCTGGGCCCTCGGGAGGAGGAAGATAAGGAAAAGGGAGAAGGAACAGATGAGGAAGAGGGGAGTGGGGAGGAACTCCTGGGAACACCTGGAGATTATGCTGCTGCTGCTGCTGCTCCTTCTCCTCCTCCTCCTCCTCCTCCTCCTCCTTCTCCTCCTCCTCCTCCAGTCTTTCTTCTGAAAATCGGGGTAAGATGTCAAAGGAATTAGGGTCTCATGTTGACTATGCTCAGTGGTGGAGGATACGGGATGAGACATCGATGCAACTGCATGTTATCCGTTAAGCAACTGTACTCAAATATAGGAAGTGAGGAGGCCGGCCAGGGACGGACGACGACACGGGCCGCCCACGCGCCCCCCGGCGCGCTCCTTTTCACACTCGAGCAGTATGATACAGCTTCGGTATGCAATGATACCAATGTCAAGGTATGGCAAGGCAGGCAGCAGGAGAGGCAAGTGTATAATGAGGCGGAGGGGAGCATATTTACTCCCCCCGCGGCGGGTTTCGTAGAGTCCAACCAGCCACAGCCCGTCCGGCCTGTACATATTTACAGCCACCGGAGCGAACCCCAAAAGCATTTTACCGCTCAACGGTGGTTGCCAGGGGGCTGAGGGCCGGAGAAAACCCGACGAAACCCACCAATAGATAAATAAAGCCTCTCCGCCGAAACGACTGTGTCGTTCGGTCGGTGCCGTGGCGACTTGGTCGCACGGCTCGCGTATGATCTCACTCGTCGTACTAGAAGAACCGCGATTGTGAAGGCGGAGACGGAGGTCTCGGAGCCGCAGACGATGAGCCTCCCTTTTGCCCAGCTGCCCAACGAGGCGCAGCTGGCTTGCCTCCCTTGCCAGAGCCAGCATAGGGAGCTGGCCGGATGTTCTTGGACTCGTCCTTGCTCTTGGCGCACCCCTTGCCTTCCTCTCTTGAGAAGTAGTAGTCGTAGTCGTTGGGGAACACAAAGTGCCACAGACGACGCATGTTTTTTCTGCGAGTCATCCAGTGTACTACGTCACGGTGAACCCAGTATCCCTGCAATCCATCCGCCGTGTACTTCGGGTAGTGGATCGCGGGGTTGTAGTCACCAGCAGCGCGGCCGGCATCCGTGGCCCCGGCGCGCGCGCGCGGACATTGACCGATCCCATGTGTCCCCGACAGAAGAACGTCTCGAGAACTCCACTCCCGCCGCGACGGTTTGACCGCCGGCGGAGTGAGGAGACCCAGTAATGTCACCGTTGGCCCGATCGTCTTGGACGGCGGGCCTTCTAGGCGGAGGAGGCGGAGCTGGGCGAGCAGCAAGGCTTGCCCTTGCTTTCGCAACAGGGCCCCTTCCGAACCGGCTGGGCCGTCGGAGGGCTCGCCAGCGCCTCCTTCCTCACGAAGACGTACTTCATGCTGCAATTTCGCGCATCTCACAATACCCCTCGCGGCAGTAGCGACATAGGCACCATATTTTCCACAGGCAATGCGAAATGGGCCTTCGTCGCTGTCTTGGATTTCAGTTGATTCCACGAATGGGTATAAGAAGAAGACAGCATCTTGCAACTTCATTCCCTGGCGACGGATCTCTGCACGACGCAGTTTTCCCAAGTCGCTGGCCCACGCCTCAATGAGGTCGTCCGTTTCGACAGCCGCACGGACACGGCAATCAAGCGCGCATGCGTCAGTGCGGCGCTTATCCGCGTCATGCCCTGCGGCTGCGTCGCGGGCATAGAGCCCGCGCGCGGGGCATGCAATGCAATACCCCTGAGCAATAAAACAACTGATGAGCTCACGGACAATCACAAACACACGCATGACACGAAGACCCAATTCAAGGTCTTTAACGGGAATCCTCCAATTCCGCACAATGGCCAGTCGCACATCGTCAGGGACAACATGTGTCAAATTTCCCGTTAGGCGCAACCTATTGGTCGCGCTCGTGTCCGGGTTATAGCATGCATGCTCCGTGACGTATTGCGCAACCACATCGGTGGCTTCTTTCTTCGTCACTGCGACGCTCAATGCGCCATCAACACGGCGAGGGTACACCTGTCCATCGGGCAGATGAAGATCGATCTTCCCGTCTAGCATAGGCCTGGGACCCGCAGACAGCGGTGAAATGGAGGGGAATCGGTTCGAGCCCCTCGTCACCTGTCGTCTCGGTTTGACCGGCGACAGGTTTCACAACACTGAGAGGATGATCGGAACAGATTCTGTTGCGCCTGGATACAGACTTGGATTGACAGGCAGGACGAGCAACAAACCGATCCGCCCAGGCAAACGGCGGACGTCCACGAGGGCTGGGCCCTGTGGCGTCCGCACCGGTGTCTTGCGCGTCGGGCAACCAGGGTGCGGCTCCTGTCTTCGCATCTCGCAATGTCTAAAGAGTCGGCACAAAAGTACCTGTCCTCCGCATGCTGCGCCCCCATTCATCCCAACCTTCGCCGGGTGAAATATACGAGTCGTGTGCTTCTGGCCAGTCGAAAGCAGCCAGAGCAGGACAAGAAAGGGGCGCGCATGCTGATCGATATCCGTGGCCCAGAGCAGGGGCCACCACTCAGCGATCGCTGGTGCCTTAACCCCTTGTCTCTCGGACAAGAATGCTATCCGTTTTATAAATCGCCTCTTGAGGGGTTCAAGGTGCTGAAAGGAAGGTCCATGACGCGCCGGCGGCTGGGCCGCGGCGTCGTCAGGGAACCAAGCAGGAACGCTGCCAGGGCGGCTGTTGCCAAAAGTTTGACCTGAAGCAGCCATCGTAGTGTATCCACCTTCTGCCCCTTTCCGATCCAGTTTCAAATTGTTGTTGATGTTCGCCATGACATCCGCTGACGCTCTACGCTGCCGTTCTATTCTCTCTCTAACATAGCGATCATGCGCCCAAGAAAAGGTGTCATGATCGGGAACGGTCAGCCTGAAGCCATTTCTCCACAGTGAGTCCTCAATGGTTCTCGTCTTAAGTGACTGGAGCAAATAATTGTGCGCAACCATGCACTTGCACCTGACTGGGTTACTGCAAAAGGGGCAACGGCCGAAGCCAGTCCGCACTCAGTGCAAGTCAGCGCAGAGGAACCGACCGTCGTCATCCCAGGGAACAGACCCAATGAATGCGTCTGCCCTGTCAGACCAGTGTCTAAAATCTGGCCGTAATGTCACAGTCTCGTCAGTATGAATCCAAGCAAGCATGGAACTGTCATCAAAATCTACCTCATACGAGGTCCACTCCTGATTAAAGACAAGGGACCAAAAAGTCAACTTTCGGTTCACATCTGGCCTATCGTCGACTGTGGCAAGAGTGGCAGCTTTATCGATGTCGGTGAACCTTGGCACTTCATGGGACACAAGGGTCCCGTCGCGGCAGACCCGGTACGAAAACCGGGTAAGCACACGGCCATTGAAAACAAGAACTAGTGGCCAGGAGTCTCTGTGTTTTGGAAGCTGGCCCCACAGACGGACTGCGTCCGCTGTGGGCCATGATCCAATCGTAGGAGGCTCTCCCGCCTTCGGGGCTTGGCCCATGGCGCGGTGCTCTTTCGCAGGAGCACTCTCTCCATCCCTACGCTGGCTTAGCCAGGAGGGAAAAACGATCTGGGCTTTGCATGATCGGATCCCGCTCGGTCGAAAGAAGCTTCAACAATCCATAGTCCGCCTCGGGACAAAGACCTGATGCGTTCATAGGGAACTGAATTTCTCCGAGCAGTGATCCCATCAACGCTTCCATGTCCGTTACATGGAGGAGAGGCCCATGACACCTGGCTAGGCCAGGATCATAAGGCGCATACATCCTCTCGATGGAAGCAACGAACGTGGAACGTCCCTGACACGCTCGATAGAAAACGGCGACGGGACATGTAGCCCGCTCTTCCCCATGGAGGGGCCACCCCTTAAAGTCGCGCCAGTGCCGATGGACGCTGGTTTCGTTGATGCAAGCAAGGTCGTCAGGGAGAACACCTAGGACTTCCACGGTCCCTGGCTGCAACGCGGCTAGGCCGTGCGCAGCAAGTGCCACTGTTTGGTGCTCATACCCATCTTCATGCATCTTGTCCACTAGGTCTCCAAAACAGACCCAACCTCCCGAAGACCTCGCGTAACCGGAACACTGTCTTGCGAGGTGCGTAGCAAAACCTCCAATGCGCTTCGCAAATACATCTACTCGACCACTGTGGCGTCGCCAAAAATCCGCAGAGCCTAGGGCCGTCGGATTTTCGTCATCAGAGACGCCCACAGCCAACGGAGTCAGGGCCTTAAAGGCCCGAGGATCAAATCCGCTGGGAACATCGTCAGAATAAAATTCTGCCCAGAGAAATCCCGCACCTTCTCAAAACTATATATGTCCACGGAAAACTCGCCCAACAATGCAAATATAGGATCCACGACGAGCTCCGCGATACGTTTGAGCGTATCAAACGTTTTATCACAAAGGGCCTCGACACCAGGGGGTACAGGACCGGTAGAATGAGCCTCTCGAGCTCGCCTCTTCAACTGAACAGGCGTGCTCTCAATAAATCGAGTGCGGTCATTCAACAAAGGATAAAGCTCTTTGCCCCTGAATTGGTCAGCATGACCAACGGCAACCTCATTTTCGCCCGAACGGTGCGAATCCTCCGTCGGGCTAGGCTGCCGCATGTCAGGGGAAAGCGGCAGTGTCGCTCTGCGGAAGAAGCTGGTCGCCGCTGGGCCAGACCGATAATCGTCCTCCTCGAGGAAGATAAGGCCAGGGCCCCCCCTGATGCGGAAACTCATGGAGGTCACCAAGATCTGGGCTGGCCTCAAGAGACCCCGGCGTGTCTGGGACACCCAGGGTTCTGTTCGCTGGGGAAGGCTCCGCAACGTCTTGTCCGCTCGGAGCGGCGACCGGTGGGGTTGCCTTCGCAGCGGGCGCAGCCGCATCGTCAGAAGAGCTGTGGACTTCTCTGGTAGGGGACGTTTCCGCAACCTCATACGGCGCGGCATTTGTCACATCAACAGCGCCCGAGTCAACCTGCATCGGGCCCCCCTGCACCAGCGTGTTCTCCGCTCTGGCTGGGCCAGGCGGAGGTTTAGGTCACCTACCGCCACGGCTGGGCCGGACGGAGGTGCAGGAGGAGCAGGCACCCCGTCCACCCACGGTGAGGCCGCTCTCAGTGCGAGGCTGAGAACTCTCGCTCTCGGCGGCAATCTCAGGGGTAGGAACGAAATCTGATTTCGCGTTCTTGATATGGTCTACAACAGTGGCTGCAAATTTCTTCTACGGGTTCGAGTACTCTCCTGGCTGATGTGTCTTCTTTTTCTGTGCAATATTGTATACCTTCATTGCGGCTTCAGTTTGCACCTCCATTTCCTGCAAATTATCAGGATCCTCCTCGATCGCTGGGTCCGCGGAAATTGCACGACTCCACTGGATGAAGAAGTCGCGCTCATTCTTGAGCGCATTGCGGGCTCGCTTTCCAGCAACGTGGCAATGTGAAACTTCTTTGGCGGTCCGGACAATATTGGACGCAGCGCCATTCCCTTCTGGGGCCAGAGATTCCTCTGACGAGGGATCTCCGCCCATCTGATTCGGGAGAGGGACTGCAGGAGTGTCCAGCCTTTGCCTCCGGGGCGACCAGAGCCCACACCCTCGGCAGTCTTGGCTTCTATCTCAACTGCAACAGCCTTTGCCACGGGGCCCTCGGTCTTCACGGCCGGGTTCACCCCAGCACCGCCTTGGGCAGACGGGGGAGGCCCCGGAAAAGTTTTAAACTGCGACTGCTGAGGTGCCGCCTTGGGCGCAGCGTCAGCTTGCTGACGCCTGTAGTCGGTGCATGGTTGACGCTGAACCGTCCATCTCGAAGCTCGGGGAGCAGGCGGAGGCGAACGGAGACGTGGTGTCCAAGTTGGCCTGCCCGGAGGCACAGGCCAAGCCTGGGGCTTGCCTTCCGTCGCCCCTGCGCCTGACGGCTTGGCCGTTGGCCGCGCAGCCGTAGGTGCAGCATCAGCGGGCCTGGCCGGTGATCTCTCCCCAGTAGCTGCGGCACTCGCCGGTCGGACTGAAGGATTGTCGGCTCCAGTATCAGCGCCAGCCGTCTTGGCCGGCGGAGGCTTCGCCATTGAAGCAACACCCCTCGGATCGAATGGTGGCGGAGGCTTCTTCGGCACATTGCCCGCCGGCCTAACTGGAGGCGGATCCTTCTTCGGCGCAACGTTCGCCGGCTTGGCCGGTGGCGGCGCCATCTTTGCCATGGCATCCATTGGCCTATCTGATGACGGCGCCCCCCTTGGCGGAGGCGGCGGCACAGCCGCATTCGCAGCTGCGCTTGTCGCGGGAGGAGGAGGCACCACCTCAGCCACGGCTGTGCTGGGCGGAGAATGGGGCACCCCCTCAGCCTCCGACGCAGGCCGTCCCAATGGGGGAAAATACTCGGCAGCAAGCGAAAATGAGGCGTCGGGAAGCCTGGCCGCCGGCGCCTGGGCGTGAGCATCCATTGGTGTTGTGGCTTTGGCCTTGTCTTCATTTTCTTGATTAGCCCGAACGAGCGCCTTGGATTTCTCCGAGGCCTCATCTTTATGCAATGGGTTATTCCTAGTAATTCTAACTCCCTTGTCTTGGGGCCATGGCCACATATCATCAAACTCTGAGCGACACGGCCGGCAAGGATCGCGATCCTTCTGCCGAACGACGGGCCCCAAGGTTGGGACCCACTGCCTCTGTGCATCTCGGACTTGGTCCGCGGCATCCACTCTCTCCTTGTCGCGATAACGCTAAACCCCGAAGTCTTGCTCCAGGGGCCACTTCATTTGTCCGGCGACATGTTGCAAGAAAGTGTAAGCCTGAGTGGCATGAAGTGCCGCTGGCGTCCAACGGTACAAGCGAAGCTCACTTAACACCATCTGAGATGGGCCACTACAAAACTGATCGGGCATGCCCTTGATGCGCACAGGCTTTGCATAGAAAATAACCTCCGCAGATACCCAGATGCCATCTACAAAAGTCTCCTCTGCAACAGAATATGTAGTATGTGTAAAGGGATCATCAATACAAGGGAAAGAATACACGCCCACGTGCCCCTTTTTGAAACCCGCTCCGTAGCAGGGATTCGATGGGAGCAACTGATGGCCCTCCAATATCGATTGGAGGGCGGTCACAGACGTACCGTGGACTGTCTGCTCCATCCTGAGGACGGGTCTTGGACCTCCTCAAGCTTGTCCGCCGTTACAAGGAAGGGCAATGTGAGCCGTGTACAGTGCATGTTCCCCGCCTCGTGGGTCTTGGTCGACAATTTTGCCCAATCCAGGCCATCAGCAACGGTGGCCTCTGGATCTTCACATCACCGATCGGCCTTAATCACAAAGAAACGCAGCCAAATGGGAGCCATATAAGAAGGATCCAAGACAGGGGTCTTCGTGGATGCATGTAGCATCTGGCTACCCAACCAGGCATCTCCTGGAGCATGAATCTGGATGGTATTGAACTCTTTGCTGCGGGCCGGATTTTCTCCTTTCGCAATTTTTTCAACACGGTCCTCCTCCCCTGGGTAACAGTTCCCAGGCATCATAGGTACAGACGTTACAGGGGCGAGCACGGGGCCGCGGGGCGGCTGGGCCGCCCGCTCTGCAGTAACATTACCCGAGGCGGCTGGGCCGCTGGGTTTGGCAACAGACACTACCTTCGACAGCTCCTCTACCGCAGGGCGCATATGTTGATCATGTTGCACCCCCTCCGTAGGCAATCGGAGGCGTTCCCCTTCCGGGGGCATGCCCGGACAAAAGGAAAGACACCGAGGTAAGAAATATCGATGATCTCGCCGGGGATAAAACTCTGCGTGCACATTCCCTCGTTTGAGAAAACCAACGAACTTGTCGGAAAGTTTGGAATGAATAGCCCCGCCCCCTGTCCCGTCTTGGACGGCAGGGAACTCAACGGGGTTCGACGGTATCCGAAATGGACGAGTGTTGAGCACAGACTTGGGCACATTGTTCTCAGTGGGGTTCCAATCTTGCCAGTGCATGCCAATCTGTTTGAAGGTAGCCTCCTCTGGCGCGCGCCCGCCGGCTCTTTTCTTCGCCCGTGGGTTACCCTCCCGAACGGCTGGGCCGCTGGAGGGTCGGCAAAAGAACAGAACAGCGAGTTCCGCCGCCTTGAACATGTGGTCTGCAAACATCTCGGCCGCCTTACCTCTCACCATTTGTCCGTCTCTGTCTATCTTATAATCACTGTGCTCTGACAGAAAATGGTAAGAGTCACCGGCAGGGTGCTGCAACTTGCGGCAAAGGCATGCACCGTCAAGAATCATGATGCGCGGGCATGTCCCCGCGGCCTTCTAGTCTTCAATCCGACGGTTCATTCGAGCTCGGACAAGAAAGGCGACGTCGTCCCACATAGGGTCAACACAACCTCCAGCCGGGGACTCACAACACCTGTGGTCCCCACCAATGTACAGCATCTCAATCGCGCCATCAGGCGAGCGCTTGACCGCATCGTCTATGATGCGATCAGCTGCCTCTAACATTAATCGGAGGGCTCCAGCGAGGAGCGTTGGATCTTCATTCCGCTTCCCTTCTACGCGAACTCCAAGCAATTTAACTATCGACTGATCAGCAATATCATTAACTGGAGTGTGGACTCCCTTCACGTAGTGCTGATGCCCTGGGTTCGTCCAATTGTGCGACTAGGCGGCTTCCCGAAGGTCGGGGCCCTTGCAGCCACTCATAACGTTGGCAGAAATGCCATGGACGAGCTCTTGCATGAAATATGGAATGTAATGGCTTGGCGTGACTTTCTGCGCGGCCGCCGTTCTGAACGAGACCGTAGAATCAGAAACGATATGAATGGGGCAAGACCAGAACTTGTATTGCTTGTGTTGCATCAAGCATAAAGGGGGGAAAAGTCCGTAGTAGGCTTTCCAGTTGCCATCATGGCCGCAATGTCCCCACCAACAAATGGGACCCATGAGTGCCCATTCTGGCGGGCAACCTGGGCAATGGCCTGGCACTTCTCTAGGAACGACAAACTGCCCGTCCAGGCCTTCAGACGAGGATCTGTTATTTCAACATAAATCTGAAGAATCTCGGACACTCGAACCTCCCATTCATGCGTGGGCGGTCTGGGGCCCTCGGCGAACTCACCCTTGCGCCAATGGTAGTCGAGGACGTTCAAGGGGCCACGCCCTAGATAGGGCGGGCCCTCCCATCGTCGTCGACTCCCATCGGCCCCGCATCAGGGGGCCCACCTCCGCCACCGCCCCCAGGGGGGTCACCAAAGGGCGGAGGATTCCCTGTGGGAGAGCCACCTGAGCCGGACGGGGCACCCCCACCGCCGGCTGGGCCAGGGGGAGAGCCACCGCCCGCTCCGCCCTCGGCTTGGCCGGGCGGGGCAGCCGGACTTGAGGCCGACCCAGCGGATGGTCCGCCGCTCGCCTGCCGACCAGCTCCTGGATTGTCCAAAGGCTTCTGTGGCACAGATCCAACCGATGGAAGCGACATCGCAATGTTCGCTTGATTGCTGGCCGAGCCGACTGAGTCGGCCGGCAGCTCCGCTCCCAAGCGTGGACTTTTCGGCGCCTTGACCGGACCCTCCTCATTGTCTCTGGAAGGCCCCTCTGAGGGCGCCCCAAGATCAGGCTGCTCAAGATCTGCGGGCAAAAGTGGCTATTCTCCAGCGACGACTGGGTCGTGCAGTTCGGTCTTGGTCTCAGTGACTGGCGGAGAGCGTGGCTTCTCAGTCGAACCAACACTGTCTTCAAGGCCAGCACTCGCAAGCCACCCCTTCAAGTCATAGGGGCGCGACCACCAAGGAGCTGCCTTACGCCGGGCCACAGCCTGCTCGGGAGAAGACTGGAAATAACTAGCTCTGGCTGAATCGGTGAGAGCCCCCTCAACAACATGCACAGGCATGTAGGGGCGGCCCTTAACAACAGGCAGGGCACGCATAGTACCCCAACAGGCAGGGCACGCATAGTACCCCAGCCGCCCCCAGCGGCTTGGCCGCGGGGCGGTGAGTGCGGTGAAGGGCCCCAAATGTTCAACCACACAATGGGAGAGCCTTTCGTCTTGTTGTCCAACACTGGGACGCTCACAAAATCACCGTATATCGTCACCCGCCGGCTGGCTGGGCCAACGGTGGGACCCGCGACCTCTCCCTTCTCGAGAGTTCGGACAGGACGTCGAGCCTCCCCTGGCGCTTTCATGTACAACTTGCAGACCAACTTCGTCATTTCATCCGGGTATGACTGAAAATAAGTACCCTCAAGAATCTGGTCAACCTTAGGAGGATCATAATCGAAACGGCACGTGGCTTTTCTATCGAATGTTGTCCAGTGGGCGACCCACGGGTCCTGCGAGACACGAGAAAACAGACGCTCAAAGATCGTCTGTGAGCTGGCGGCTAAATCTTCCTTCAATGCGGTAACGACTTGGTCGCTCCGCATGCACAATATATGGTGCCGCCACATCGTGTAGCGCCAGCTCCGCCCCCTGTTGCGCACGAGCGAAGTGCCCCTTGCATGGCTAGGCCTGGACCATTCGGTCTCGTCAGGATAACAGCGAAGGACATGTTGCTCCTCGCGGGGATTGCGTTTCTCACGAGAGGGGGCGGCTGTCTTCTTGGCAGGCTTGGTGTCATCAACATTAGCGGAAGCGGCTCTCTTACGAGCTGCATTTTCCGCTGCGTGAATTTCGACGCCGCCTTCTATTTCGATGTCAACATCCATCGTGACATCGCTGGGACTAAAAGGATAGACCGTCTCCCCGGCCGGCTGGGCCGACGGGGCGACGCCCCCGCTCGGCTGGGCCGATGGGGACACCTCTTTGTTCGCATTGGGAGGGGCCTGTCCTTCTGCCCCGATAGGAGGTTCTTCGCCTTCGGGCAAATCCGAGGCGGGTTCATACATGGCATCACCCGAGCAAACCGAAGTCACATCCTCCCCCGACGGCGCGGCCGCTGGAGTATCCAGCGGTTGACACATGGGTTCGGCCAATGACCAATCGGGCGCGCGAGGACCGCGGCAGGCGGGGCCCGCACAGCCGCAACGGGGCGGCGGCGCGGTCCGAGGGGAGGCCGGCCGCCGGGTGGCCCGCGCAAGCTCTGGAGACAAAGCGGCAGCGGCACACAGGGAATTAGAAGAGGAGACAGGATGATAACGAGATGACAACATGCGCTCAGCAGCACGAGCAACAACAATGTGAACTTGCTGTGCAAAGGCATCCGTGGAATCTTCAGCCGACTTACAATCCCTGCCACTGGCCTCAACATGCTCATGCGCGCCGTCACATCTGCGCTCAAGTCCCTCAATCACGTCATGAGATGCGGATGCAATCGTCCAGGGCTTTTTCATGAAGTTGCCCTTTCTGCCCCTTAAACCATACGCACACCCATGCAGTGCCGTTTTGACGAGCCCTAGCTCTCTCATGAACTCTTTCACCTGGGGGCCACTCCAATAATTACACTGCGCAGGCCACTCAGGACAAACTGCACCCCCCCGCTCTGTGCACACCACGGGCAATCTCGCGGAAGTTCCAAAACAGATATCTGAAGTCGGTCCTAACACCTCGAAGCCTACGCATCGCTCAATCATTTCCAATGCGAAAATAATGGGCTTCGTTCACGTATTCCCAGGGGGAACCACCCGTGCAGGGCATTGAGCCCCATAGAGCTATGTGTTGTCCTTTGAACTTCATGATATCGTTCAGAGCCATTCTTCTTCCCTTATCGGTTTTCATATCTTCTCTCTCCGTATACCGTATCACCTTACAAGAATTATCAACGAAATTCTTGGGGGTTCCAATCCTGCTCTCAGGGCCACAACAATATTCTAATAAGAGTCGATCCCGGGTCCACTAGGTGGCCGGGGCGCAATCGTCCCGGATCCAGAATTCCGCCCAGTCGGTCCATCTACTTGGGTGATAATCGCCATCGCTGGAATCAGCATTCGAGTTCTGTTCAAAGGGGCGATGATATTTTACATCTTCAGCACGCCAGTTATCCGCACGGTCAATAGTGAAACCATGTCGGACATTGATTGCGTAGGTACGACGCTGATCAGCCAACCTGTCTGGGTCAACTGGGCAATCTGTATTCATGGGCATAAACGTGACAAGTTTAGGAACGAAGTGCCAACGTTTAAGACTCAATCCGCGTTGTGTCCAGTGATCCTTCTTATTCTGAAAATTAGCAGCAGCAGCAGCAGAAGGAATCTGAGAAAGATGAAGGTTGTAACCGAGCGTGTCTTCTTCTTGCTCGGTAGTAGCTGGCTCGGATTGTGACTGTTCATCACATTTCGATCTCGACTGATCCGATGCATCAGACTCGCTTCCACTCTCAGTTAGGTCAAACATCGCTCTCATCTCAATCTCCTCCTTTGACCTGGGTTGATCGGGTCTTCTCCTGGTTCCTTCTTTCTTCGCATTCGGAGTAGTTGCACTCGCTACCACGGCTTGGCTGGGCGCATCTGCCACCGCGGCTTGGCCGGGGGCAGCGTCGATGGCAGCCAGGCGCTCGGCGCCGCTCGGTGCCGCTGGAATATGTTTTGGCTTTGGGGAACGCACAGCGGGCTTACCCTTGTTAAGACGCTTCTTTTTCTTATTCATCTTCTTACTGGGTGCGACAGCTCCTCTCCGCAAGGCCGAACTCGGACCTAAGCGGGGCCTCGGAATCCCCCCAGGCTTCAGGGGGGGACCGTCTGAGAACATCAAATTTAGATAGTCTTGGCACCGCTGGGCGGTCCAAAACTTAGGAGTCACTACGTTGACCAGAAATAATACATTAACCCAGGCCAAAGGGTATGTGAATCTCTTCGTTCCAATGTCGGCAGCTTCATTTTGCGCCCGCTCGCACTGAAGTTCCACGATGCCTCGAGAGAACTGTTCATACACTGCGGCAGCATCAATACGATGAGTTCGCGGAAGGTGCATAAGCTTCATGGACCCTCCGGCTTTAATGACCTTGCAAACTGCCTGGTTATCTTCTAAGAAAAGGCAACGCGTTCGTCCTCCAAGCAATATTTCCCGAAGCGGAGGGCAGCAAGCAGCTCTTTTCGCAGGGCAAGGTCAGCAGCCACAATTTCAGCCTCAAGAGTGCCATGGGAAACGCACGTTTGCCGCTGAGATCCCATAGACTGCCCAGCTCTAGTGCTAACTGGCACTCGTGCTCCGATGTGTCCGGATGTCACTGGCCAGATCCGCATCGGAGTATTGCTTCAACAAGACATCCTCCATGCTATCACCTACCCACGAAGACATGCGGCAGTGAGAAGTACACTTGATATAACAAAAGAGGCGGAAAGATCCATGTCTCGTTGCTCTGTCCATTTGGTAATGCAACTCGCCGCATGGCAAACAGCGCAGAGAAGGTCGTATCGAGCCATTCGCGCACCGCATAGGATCTTCATCAAGACTTTCGCCGCAATTGGCTGGAGCACGACCGACTGGGTCGGTGGCTCCGGATCATTGAGGCTGGCCGCTGCGGCTTCAAGGCCGCGCACGACGATCTCTTGATCTGGGGGCCCAACGTCAACACTGACGTTCAAGGCTGACGCTATGGCTTCCTCTGCTGGAAAGCAAACTTCGCCTCGAGGCCCGCCTTGGCCGCCCTCGAGATCGGCAAGTTCGGGGCCAATAGGGGCACCTGCAGCAGGATACGTAGCTGGGTCAGTATCTGTGAGTTGGGCATATAAAGTAACACAGGGATCAAATAATTCAGTCATGTCGTACTCTACGACTCTGGCCTGTTTGGGTTCTCTAGATTGGTATGGCTCTGGCGGCTGGGCCGCTGAGTCACCCCCCGTTTCCTCCTCATCGCTCTCGTCTGGTTCTTCTGAAACTTTAGGAGGCGGCGGCTCTAAAATCGCGGGCAACTCACCTTGCCACTCGACTGTGTGGATAGCCGGTGTTCGCAGCCCAAATATCGCCCGACCGCTGTCGGAGGGTCGACCTCTATGCTTATGGGGCAATTGGGAGATGGGGATTGTAACAGCTTCCATCCTTGGGTTAGCTTGTCGGCAGGACCGGCCAGCCTAAAATCAGAGACATATATTAGCCAGAAAAGTTTCAATTCTGCGTGGAAATAACAGCTGCGCCACGGGCTACATTTCACGAAGCCGTTAGCCGTAACACGCCCTTCGCCGTGCTCCCAATATCCCCCTGAATCAGGGCGCCCATGCAGAGACAAAATCAACGGGCACACGGGGTTGCGCATATGCGACCAGGACTCAGGCCACTCATCACGGGGCAGGAACACCCATGTCGGGGTGCCACCCAGCCTTGATTGAGCGCAGGCCTGACGGGCGTCGGCTTGTTCGATACTATGGCCTTCGAAGGGCCCGTAGGAGTCAGCTGCTTTGCTGGCCTGCATTGTAGCAGGGCCGCTGGAAAGTTCTTGAAACACCGCTGCATCTTTATTCTGATCTCTCACGCTAGAACCGCCGAAGACGACCCGACCTTTATACTTGCGGTCTTTGTGTCCGAGTGGCAGCTCGGAATTCTTCTCGTCAAAGATCGCGAAGGGGCGACCAAAGTGGACAGTCTCCCCATTGACTTCCGCAACAACAGCAGCATGTGTTTGACGCCTTTCTCGTGCCATGTGCCTATTTCATGCAACCGGCCCCACTCCTTCCTCAAAGGCGCCCTTGGCATCCTGGTTAGCCTGGGCTTCGACTTTGGAAACCGATCGCGCTACAGCGGCATCAATCCGAGTCCGTCGCCATTCGTTGGGGAGTTGAAAAGGCTCGTCGACAACTGAGATGAGATCCGCAAAAGGGGTTGCACAGGTAATCCAAATCTTGGCATTGGAGCCGAGCCGTGCTGCAACGGCATCCGAGGCACGCTCCGCCGCGACGCGGCGGCCGCCGGACTCAAGGTCAGGCTTGCCTCTTGTGCCACCTCAGAATCCGCATCGGATAACGGGCCCCTACCGACTGGGCCGGAGGGATCACCATCACGTGCGACGGCACCACCGCGCCAATTTTGCTTCCACCAAACATCCGCATCATCCGAAAGGTAGTCGTCTGAGTCATCCTCCGCGGAGGATTCGGTGGCCACAGCTGCGGCTTGGCCGCCCTGTGCCGCCTGTCTACGAAATCGCTCAACGACCCACGGAGCGGCTCCTCTTGCCTTTGGATGTGTCGCAAGAGAAGCAGCATCCTCCTCAGAGAGTGGACGAGCCGCGGGCGGCTTGGCCACTGCGGGCCCGGGTGGAGTCGGTGGATCTTCCACGCCCAAACCCATATCACGCAGTAGGGCGAGACAAGGGGCGGGATCGTCAATACCAAAGAATCCTCTCTTTTCGGCCTTGTATTGCTCGACAGCCTGTCGGCGTTGAGCCTGATTCATGTTGAACCAGCGTCCAGGATGAATGCCAGGATTGGTGGGTTCGGGCAACTTCTTTAGCCATTGAGCACCGCGCTCCGGATCTGGGTCTGCAACCCACACTCGAGTCACAGCGACGTAGTCGGGATCGCAATAATGTACAACTCGTATGCTGCATGTTATCCGACGACCTGTCAATGGGAGCTTTTGTGTCAACTCATCTTTCGTTAGGCCAACGACAATACGCCGATCCTCATAGCATTCCATCGCATCCAGGTTCTGAGTCGCGCGAGCAAGGAGCGGCCCTTTCCCAGGGACTTGTTTCGCGCGGCTTGGCCGCCGAAAAGTTAGATTGACGATGCAAACGGTACTCAATATGAGCGAGACCTAACTTCTGATCTTGATCTTCATCTGGGCGAGAGTCTCGCTGCGGGCCCCGACCGTCAACGACCGCAGGCTCGCCCTCCACGCACACAGACCCCCCAGACCGTCATCATCATCGGAATCGGCCTCGGAGTCCGGCGGCGGCGCGCTCTCGCCTCCTCGGGGAGGCGGCGGCATAATCACGGCGGGATCCTCTGCACAATACGGGTGGACCGATTGCGCTCCTGCCCCCTGCCCCGAGCCGTCCGGGACGGCCGCGGCTTCGCCGGCGGGAGGAGTCGCAACGGAGCGCACTTCAGTCATCGCCTTCTCGTGCGCTTTCCTCATCGGAAAATGGGGCGATTGGTCATCAGCAGTGCCATCTAGGACTTTGCTGTAGACTTGATCGGACTTATCTATGGCGGGTCGCTTGCCTTCGGGCGTGCGCCCTGATTCCACGTTAAGTCCATCTAGCTGTCTAAACAGCACAACATAGCTCTCTGGACCAACCATGCCCCCCGCTTTGTGTACATACCTCAGGTATAATCCAGGAATCATTGCACCGCCAGTCTTGGCGATCCGAAACCTCGGTTCTGGCGGGGGCACATAACGTACAAGAGACCCGAAGGGAAGAAGCGGTGCCTCAAACGGATGTCCAAAGCGACGTTCCCAACTCGACTTCCCTTCCTCAGGGGCCCTGGCGTTGTAGCAGAGACAAAAATATCTGACGGCATACGTCCAATATGGCGGTGGGAGACCGGCCTGCATGAGCAGAGCTCGAGTCCCCATCTGTACCACGCCGTTTGCACGTTCGGCAACAGCGTTTTGCTTCTTGTTTCCTGGGATGGTAGGATCATGGGCAATCTTGAGCTCGTAACATGCCCTTGCAAGCTCGCGTGCACCATCTGTATAACAGTATTCGAACTTCTCTCCCGGGGCTTTAAGGTTTACTAAAAAGTTACAAATGTGAACCGCAGACTTGTCGTGCACACCCTGAGCGGCGAGAAAATCAGTTGCTCGGTCGCGAAAAGTCACGCACGCGGTCTCATCGTGGAGCCCCCGCGAGAGTTCATCCATCGCAGACCAATGATCCATCGTCGTCAGGTGTCCAAACGAAGTGGGGTTAGCGCATGGACGGGGAACCTTCAGCCCTTTGTTGCGCGCTTTGCGCTGCTGTCGTCTGCTAGCTTTGGCCCAATTGCATACTGAGCAATATGGGTTCTTGGGAGTATGAGTTAGGAGATGCGGAAGGGAGGCTGCGGCCTGCTCAAGCTGCTCGGCAAGGGAACCCGACACCTCAACCTCTGAATCATCTGGTCATGGTTCTGACGGCTCGTCGATGTCGACTAGGTCGACACCGTCAGCGTCTCCAACTTCACCCTCCTCGGGCCCGGGGGCCGCGTCGCACGCATTGGAGTCCAACCCTTGATCCATGTTGTAGGGGAGGTATCCTGAGACCCCGTACCAACAAGGGCTCTTATACGCGGCTGCGCGGGCCACGGCTTTGCCGGGCTGAACGTCGGCCCCACCGACGGCATGGCCGTGGCAGGGCAAAGACGAGAGACACTCGGAGGCAGCGATGCCGGTAGGTGTCCGAATCCAACAGCATTCGCTAGCCTTACGAGGCGAATAGTAAAAATAAGTGATGGTATCCGCAGAGTCTAATGAGGACGGAAAAACGGGCGCGAACTCAGTCGGCCGCCCGTCAACGTAACTGTGGCTTCCAATCAACTCATGTGTATGCAAGTCTCTGGTTACGCGAGTCTGAACAGCATTGGGCGGAGGGCCTCCCGCCGATTCCACATTGCCCAGAAATGCCTTGGCGCCTGGCGTCACGCAACACAACCGCCCGGGGATATCACCCTCTCCAGCGGCAACCGCGCACATCCACTGACCCAGCGCCTTTTTGCCTGACAGGGTCAAGCATGGAATCTTGCCCTCAACGATCAGGTCCACTCTTTGACCGTTGGGCAACAGAAGGTAGGGCCTTCGGCCTGCTGGCCAGAAGAAACTAAAGCCGCGATCCATGCACCGCTCTCCTACCGAAATCACGCACGGAGTCTCCGGCATGACCAATGCGTTAAAACTACCACCCTTAAATTTAGGGCACGCGACGCGAACTGAACCGAAGGCTTTAGATTCTCCCCCGGCAATATTCAGAGCGATCGATTGCGGAAGCTTTCGAATCAGTCTCATTGCACTTGCACTTTTGATATCTTTCCGCCATAAAGGTTATACCCACACCCCGTATCAATGATAAAGCTCAGCGCTCCAAGACGTGCAGCATCTTTGTCTGCACATCCCGCAGCGGCTGCGCCGCGCGGGCCCTCTTCCCCCTCCTCGGTCCTCAACCAAAGGTGCCAGACATCAGCTTGTAGGTATGATGCCTTGATTAGGGCCTCCGCCGCAGACGCTCCCCACTGGGTGGATAACTGCTGGCGCACTTCAGCTGGGGACCTCCACCTATCTTCGCAACTCGAGGGCAACTCTTTTAGGTCGTGGCGACGCGCCCTCCTACAAGCGATGGCGGGTTCCGCAGTCGAGCGGCGAAATCGGACGCGGAAGTTGCACCGGCCCTTTGTCTGAGATCGAACGCAGCTCTTGCTAGGGGGTTCGCTCCAATACATCTTGATAGCGCCCCGGGAAAGAGGGCGCAGGAAATTTGCAAGAATATTTACCAGATTCTCAACTTGCCCCCTGCGCACGCGGAGGGATTCTCCACTGGAGGGGCGTTTCTCAACTCCTCCGCATATATTTATAAAAGCCTTTGGAAAATGAGGGCCGGCCTGCTTCTGCCCAGGAATGCCCCGAATTAGCGGGGCAGGGCGCGCTATCGCGCCCAGGCTGACTGGGTCAGTGGACACGCCCCTGCCTCCCCGCATTCGGTCTGAACGACGCGAGCGTCGCCGCGTCCGTCTAGCGAAGAAGGCAAGAAATATTATCCTTAACAAAATGAATCCAATCAGTCCATCTGCACTGGCGGCTGGGCCGCCAGTGCTGAGCCAGTGTCGCGGATGGTTGGGCGTGGTCTGAGCGAACCAACAATCCTTTCCACGCGTGCACTTTCCCGTTTCCTTGAAAGAGCGACACGTCATGTCCTGACCGTTGCCTTTGCCCATGCTTTTGTCTCCATCTCTCCTGCGTCTCTCCGAACTGGCGATGGCGGCCCCAGAGCCACCACCACCCGCAGATGAAGAAACATTGGCAGCAGCGGCATTGGCTTGTTCAGTTGCGCACTCATATCCCAGAGTCTGTCCCGCATTGAGCTTCGCTTGTTCAAACTTGTCGCGCTTGAGCTTTTCTGCGTCGGTCAAGGCTCTGTGTTGCCTGTAGCAACCGTCTGGGGGTCCACGGCAGTTCTTAGGATCACGTGAAAAAGGGTAACACGGCAACTTGCTCTGTTTTCCGCGCGAACGATCGCATTGACCCCTATTGCGTTGCTGCGCACCCTTTCCACGGCCACCCGCTGGGGTCTGTGATCGGCTCTGTGCCTTTCGGTATCCGCCTTTGGGTTTCTCAGACCTCCTTCTGGAACTCGCACTCGGAGCCGGGGCAGCATTCGATTTAGCCCCCGCAACCGGCTGGGCCGGAGCGGCGGCTTTAGGCTTCTTATGATTAAACGGGCAACCCTGACCTGCATGCGGGCAGGTCTCGCCCTTACGCACAAACTTGCACGTCGTCTCGCCCTTGGTCACTCCGTTCTGCATAACGTCCGCGGGTTCCCCAAGACGCGCTGCCACTTCTGCCGCAGCGGCTTTGCCGTTGAGGCCTCGGCGGTTGTCGTTGCCGTTGCCTCCACCGCCGCCCAATCGCGTCTGTCGAGCACGTTGATTCAAAGTACCCTCATGCAAACTTATGTTCCATTCTTCCTTCTCACACAACATCATCCATTCAATCTGGGTTATGAGCCATTCGTAGGTTTGCATGCCCTCTCCTAGCTTGTCCGTGGACAAATCATAAAGTTGGCAGACTAGTTCCAACTTCTTCGGCTTCCTGCATTGCTCAATGAAGTGTGCATGGATCGAAGCTCGCGTCTCATCAGACGGAGGTCGTACGCCGTAGAGTTGCTGATGCACATCCGCCCACTCATTATAGAAATTGTATAAATCAGCATCTGGGCGATTGGGGTCAATAACTACCTTGAAGATGTCACGCGAAATGCGATGTTGACTTAACTCCGATCTGACTGAGCACCAATAGCAAATGGCTCGTATCATTTCGCGCCCTGTTAAGAGTCTCTGCTCATTCTGGGCGCCGCATTCCATACGATTGGTCTGTTGGAGGAAGTGAATGTGATGAGCGGAAAGACTGCGATCCCTACGCATTTTGCTAAATTTCTCCATCAGGTTAGTGGCAATCATGATGTCTAGACGCTGGGATCGACCTGGATTTCTTAGCTGTTCTTCAGTCACAGAGGGGCCCATAGCTTCCATGATCCAGAGCTGTGCTTCCCGAATCTCAGGAGACGATCCAGCAACAGCGCGAACCGCATGCATCTGCCACTCCCGTATGTTTGTAACATCGGGAATGCCCATCAGATCAACCTTCTGGTTGTTCCCAACCTGTCTCCACTGATCCAGAGGGGGGCTCTCGTCATGGCCTCCCGGGTCATTGGGCCCTCCTGGGCCCTGAGGTCCGCCACGACCGCCCCCACCGCCTGGGGGCCCAGGACCCCCCGGACTCCCTGGCGGCGGCTTCTCCGACTGGTCTCGAATGGCATTGGCGAGTGCTGACAAGATCTCGGTACTTGGTGCGGTACTATGATCATCCCCATCCTTGTCTTGCCCTGCCCCGCCAGGCGGCGTGGCCGCTGGCGCATGACCCTCACCTCCACCAGACGGCTGGGCCGTTGTCGGTTTCGCTGGTCCCGCCATGGTGAAAGGGTGATAGTCAATAAAGGTCATGCCATCAGTAATACCTGTCAACTCCGCATTGATGGGCACATTGTTCCTGGAGATGCCTGGCTTGGCCGGACCTTCGGTTGCAGGGCCAGGGACAGTATAATGGGGTTGCATGATTGGCCTCACGGGCGTGTCCTGTGAAAGCCGGGGCATGTCGAACAGACTGAACCTGGGCAACTTATCAAATTCTCGATATATTGCAAGGACTATATTCCCATAGTTCTCGGCATCTGTTTTGCCCTCTCGATCATGGCCGCTTCGTGGTCGGCAGATTGCAGTTGAGACTGCGCGTTTGGCCCTGATTTCTTTCCAGGATTCAGTGATGACAGCCTCGAGCTCCATCGCTTCTTTCTCTGACGCAGCTGCGCGTGCCAACGCCTCATCTTTCTCTCGAAGGTTGGCAGCTGACCAATCTGAGCCCAGTCGGAGCTGTTCCTCAGCTTGCTCCTTCATCCGCTGCATATTACGTTTATCAGCGTAAAAAATCATCAAGGAGCTTCTGCTGTTGGGCCCCAAAATTGGGATCAGCGCTATGTCGCTGCCATTGCCCACCCCACTCCACCTGTTCCACGGGCAAACTCTTTCGTCGAGTACAAGTGACGCAACGTCTGGTGCTCGTGTCAAAGTGGTTTCTACGGCTTGGCAATCTGCAAGTAGCGCATGTTCCGATCTTCGGACTCGAGCATATTGAACAACTCTCTCCATTGCCCCCTTTCGCGGGCCGCGGCTGCCGAGCAGCTCTTACTCGCAACATTGGCGGCGCTCCGCCTTCCAGGGGCGCCGAGCCAGGCTGGGCCTGCGACGACGTCGCACCAGACGGCTGGGCCGCCGGCGACGGTCGTCTGCTCGCCCCCGCCGGCACAGCCGGCAGGCACATTTCGTCACCTAAGCATTTTCGTGTAGCTTGAGCTCTTCTCGGTACTGAATATTAAGATCAACTATCGTCGCAGCCACGATATGCGCATTGGCCGCTTCCAACCTGGCGGCACTAAGTGGGTCTTGGAGCTCCTGCTTATCATGTTCTGCCCTGGCTATCGCGGCCCCCCCCCTTCTATCCTCGCCGCCGCAACAGCGGCGCAGGCGGGCTCGGCATCTACAGATTGACTGTTTGCCGTTATGGCAGCCTGTCGGTCAGAGGACATTGCCTCAACAACCCTGTCCTCGGCCTCTTCCTCCGCGCGCTGCTGGGCAGCCGCGGACTGATAGGACATTTGTTCCATCAAGTCTTGCCCCCGCCTACTGGCAGCTCGGGCCAGGGCGACTCTATCGGCCTCGAACATCCTCCGGGCATCGGCAATAACTGCGTTCATTTCTTCTCGATCCAGTCGGGCCTGTTCAGCCCTCTGAGCCTCCAGGACCATGATTTCTTGCTGTCTCTTGGCCTCAACGAATCTGGCCTGATCCTGCATGGCTGGGATAAGAAGGCATTGGCAGCTATGTTCTTCCATCTGAAAAACAATCCTCACACAACCATTGATTGCCGCAATTAGGACACGCGTCAGAACAGTTTCCACACACTGGGCGCTTGCAGGGTCCGCCCTGTTCGTGAGTTTTCCCCGGGCACCTGTTCCCCGCCTGGGGCGGGCAGTCGGGGCCTCGGTTCCAGCATACCTCACGCATGGATGCCGTACTGTTACTTCTCTGAAGTCGATCGTGCACCAGATCGTGGCATCTTGGGCCTTCCCCTGCTCGACGCAGACGATCGAGGGCGAACGTGCGTGCTTTCCGGTGGCTTGGCCACCTCTCGAAGCTCCTCATCCCGTTCATCCTGTTTAACCAACTCAGTGAGCGTTGCTGAGGGGTTGAACATCACGTCATCCTCAACTACCGCGGGCATTGACGGTTGCCAATCGCCTGGGGCGACGGCAGTTCGATAGAACCCTTCCTGAAGCGGGGAATCATTCAAATCATAATTTCGTTCCTGTGCTTCTTATGTTGAGGAGCCGGCGTTCAACCTGTGGTCTCCCGGTCATGCTTCACATGACATTGGGAACTCATTTCTACCTTGGCCGCCTGGGGCGGCAGGTCACTGACCGTGGTGTCTAAATCTGGTTATGCGAGCGCTTTCCCAAGGGCTTCCAGGTGATCGTAGTCAACGGTTTCTTGCCCAGGGGATGACCTTCCGTCTGGGACGGGGTGGTCAGCAGCGCTCATTAGCGACAAATCTCGGTTTGGTGATACATGATCATTCGCATACTCTATGTCTGCCTCCATGGAGTTGATATCGTCTTCGTCATCAAGCTGTTCGTCGCTGTCTTGACCGGGTTGCCCGTTCAAGGCTATCGGGATGGGGTGGGTCTCATGCGTGCGACCCCAACCGTCTGGGACGGCGGGGAGCGCACCGCCGGATTCCTTTACGTCTTGCGACCCACTGGCTGGGCCAGCGGCCAGCTCGACAAAACGCACGGCAGAAGGGCTGGAACGTATTGTCTCTGAGGATTCAGCTATCCAAGATGAAAAAGCTCTTCGCCTGGCATTTACGGCTGCGCCGTCCCGCCTTATCGGGTCTAGGGTTTGTTCACGATCCCTGATCGGAATACGAGTGGGAGAATCATTTACTGACAAGTCTATGACTTCTCCCGCGCCCCTTCCACGAGAAATCCGAGTGGGATTAAAAGAAGAGAGAGAGAGAGAGAGAGAGAGAGAGAGAGAGCGGCCCTCCCCCGGGCCGCTGTCCTGATGTTCTTGCCCGTCTCGATGCACAACGTGTGATCCAGCGGTCAATTCGGCTGTCTCAGCATAGCTCATCCCTATTGCGATTTGGTCGCGGGTTTCGGCTGAGAACCAGTCTTTCCTCTGAGAATCGGGGTAAGATGTCAAAGGAATTAAGGTCTCATGTTGACTATGCTCAGTGGTAGAGGATACGGGATGAGACATCGATGAAACTGTATGTTATCCGTTAAGCAACTGTACTCAAGTATAGGAAGTGAGGAGGCCGGCCAGGGACGGACGACGACACGGGCCGCCCACGTGCCCCCCGGCGCGCTCCCTTTCACACTCGAACAGTACGATACAGCTTCGGTATGCAATGATACCAATGTCAAGGTATGGCAAAGCAGGCAGCAGGAGAGGCAAGTGTAGAATGAGGCGGAGACTCCTCCTCCTCCTCCTCCTCCTCCCTCCTCCTCCTCCTCCTCCTCCTCCTCCTCCTCCTCCTCCTCCCCTCCCCACCTCCCTCCTCTTCCTCCTCCTCCTCCTGTTCCTCCTCCTCCGCCTCCTCCGCCTCCTCCGCCTCCTCCGCCTCCTCCGCCTCCTCAGCCTCCTCATCCTCCTCCTTTGCCTTTTCCTCCTCCTCCTCCTCCTCCTCCTCTCCTCCTCCTCCTCCTCTTTGTCCTCCTCCTCTTTTTCCTCCTCTTCCTCCTCCTCTTCCTCCTCTTCCTCCTCCTCTTCCTCCTCCTCCTCTCCCTTCTTCCCCGGTCGTCGTCTGCGCCGTCGTCCTCCTCATGCGGAGGAGTGGGGAGGATACTCAGGAATATGTTTGTGAACGTTCGGGGGGCGCGTGTCCATACGTATCCTTTGTGGGCGTTCGGAGAGCTCGCCTGTATTACATTTGATCGCGATGATGCTGCAAGTTATTGCGCAGCTCTTCCTTTCACGTGCTTCCTGTTCATGTCAGGAAAGGCTTGAAAACTAACGTTTCGCCTGAGACATCCTCGCCAAATCGTGAAGTTGGGTGTCGCATCTTAAGACGTAGTTTGCTAAGAATGGGCGTTTCGCCTGAGACATCATTGGACAAATTATGAGGTTGAAATCTTAAGTCAAATTTGCGGACCTGAAAAATGAGCGTTTCGCCTGAGACATCCTCGAGAAAATGCGATGCGCCAAGAGCCTTTGTAGTGCATGTTTTCGGAGCGATCTCGGATGACTTCCAAAGATGGCCCAAGAAGCGAAGTCATTGAAAACCCCATGGTTTGTAACCTATTCGTTTAAAAATCAGCGTCTCGCTCGAGACATCCCCTAAACAAATCCTTTGAACGGGCCCTCGAATCCATCTGGTTTCCTCCTCATCATCCTCCTCCTCCTCCTCCACCTCCCGGTCGCGGACAACAGCGACAACGACGAATTCCTGGGAAACCCTTCAGATTCTCTGGAAACCCTTGATGATTCCTTGAAACATGTGGGGGAAACAGCGTGACGTGATCGGGGGGGGAGGGGCGGGGGCGATCATGAGCGTTATCGCCCAGACTGAAAAGAACAGGTTCCAACGTGACCCCAGTCAGCACAGCTGTTTGGGGAAGCGCGGCAAGGAAGGCGTGCGAACGGGAGCCGAAGCAAGGGAAAGGGGGACAAAGAGGCAACATTTCCAAATAGAGTTCCCTGGTTGTGCCATGCTTTTGAAGATATGCATGATAAAGATATGCGAACGTGCTGACAAGACAACGCGGCCCGGACAACCCCTTGGACAACCCCACTAGAGCCCGGACAACGCGGCACGGACAACCCCACAAGCATCCCCAGGACTTTTCCCATAAGATATATAGATATATATATATATATACATCTACATGTACATATACATATACATATACATATGCAGATACGTATACATGTACATATACATAAACATATACATATACATATACATATGCGTATACATATACATATACGTATACATATGCATATACATATACCTATACATATAGAGAGATATGCTTATGTGGATGATCATGTTAAAAATTAGCCGGCCCAACGGGCCAGAGGCGTGCTAAGATCTCCGGTAACTACTTCACAATATTTCTAATTCGCGCGCGCGGGGCGGCCCCTGGGGGGCCCTGGACGAAAAGTACCCCGGCCGATCCCCGGCTGATCCCCGGGCGATCCCCAGGGGAGGCTATTTTTCGCCACCCCTCACGAGGATCGTGGCCTCCGAGGAGGGGCTGCAATCGACTACCCCCCCTCCCGCCCCCCAAGGGGCCCCCAAGAGCCCCCCAAGGGGCCCCAGGGGAGCCCAATACGCCGCCAAGGAGCCCCAAGACGCTCCCAAGAAGCCCCCAAGAAGCCCCCAAGACGGCCCCAAGAGGCCCCAAATAGCGCTCCAGGGCCGGCGGAATGAGCGAAGCGATGAAAATTATGTGTCTTGTATTTTATTCGTTCATGCATAAGCACGAGAACAACACACAAAAAAGAAACGTCGCGGGCGGTCTGGGATATCATATCTGGAAGCATTCCCCTTAAGATTCAGATGAGAATCCTGTTGTAGAATTCTGCTGTTCTCGCAGTCGTAGTCGCATTCGCGATGCTAGTCGCAGTGGCAACGGCAGTCGCAGTCCCAGCCTCAGCCTCAGCCTGCCTCAGCCACAGCCTCAGCCTGCCTCAGCCTCAGCCTCAGCCTCAGCCTGCTTCAGCCTCAGGCTGCTTCAGTCAGTCTGCCTTCATCTCAGCCTTCAGCCTCGGCCTCAGCCTCAGCCTCAGCCTCAGCCTCAGCCTCAGCCTGCCTCATCAGCCTCAGCCTCAGCCTCAGCCTCAGCCTCAGCAGCCTCAGCCTGCCTCAGCCTCAGCCTCAGCCTCAGCCTCAGCCTCAGCCTCAGCCTGCTTCAGCCTCAGCCTCAGTCTGCCTTCAGCCTCGGCCTCAGCCTCAGCCTGCCTCAGCCTCAGCCTGCATCAGCCTCAGCCTCAGCCTCAGCCTGCCTCAGCATCAGCCTGCCTCAGCCTCAGCCTCAGCCTGCCTCAGCCTCAGCCTCAGCCTGCCTCAGCCTCAGCCTCAGCCTGCCTCAGCCTCAGCCTCAGCCTCAGCCTCAGCCCTCAGCCTCAGCCTCAGCCTCAGCCTGCCTCAGCCTCAGCCTGCCTCAGCCTCAGCCTCAGCCTGCTTCAGCCTCAGCCTCAGTCTGCCTTCAGCCTCGGCCTCAGCCTCAGCCTCAGCCTCAGCCTGCATCAGCCTCAGCCTCAGCCTGCCTCAGCATCAGCCTCAGCCTCAGCCTCAGCCTCAGCCTGCCTCAGCCTCAGCCTCAGCCTGCTTCAGCCTCAGCCTCAGTCTGCCTTCAGCCTCGGCCTCAGCCTCAGCCTGCCTCAGCCTCAGCCTGCTCAGCCTCAGCCTCAGCCTCAGCCTCAGCCTCAGCCTCAGCCTGCCTCAGCCTCAGCCTCAGCCTGCTTCAGCCTCAGCCTCAGTCTGCCTTCAGCCTCAGCCTCAGCCTCAGCCTGCCTCAGCCTGCCTCAGCCTCAGCCTCAGCCTCAGCCTCAGCCTCAGCCTCAGCCTCAGCCTCAGCCTCAGCCTCAGCCTCCTGCCTCAGCCTCAGCCTCAGCCTGCTTCAGCCTCAGCCTCAGTCTGCCTTCAGCCTTCAGCCTCAGCCTCAGCCTCAGCCTCAGCCTCAGCCTCAGCCTCAGCCTGCCTCCTCAGCCTGCCTCAGCCTCATCAGCCTGCCTCAGCATTCAAAATGTGGCCCGGGAATGGAGTTCTGGGAACTCGAAGAACACGAAGTGGCCTACAGTTGGCTCCGGGCATTCAAAATCATGCCCAGGAATGGAGTTCTGGGAACTCGAAGACCACGAAGTGGCCTACAGTTGGCTCCGGGCATTCAAAATCATGCCCAGGAATGGAGTTCTGGGAACTCGAAGACCACGAAGTGGCCTACAGTTGGCTCCGGGCATTCAAAACCATGCCCAGGAATGGAGTTCTGGGAACTCGAAGACCACGAAGTGTGTAACTGTTGGCTAAAAAAATCCCCGGCACCCCCCCGGATCGCGCGACCCTCCTGGGGCGTCATGATGCTCTCCTGTGACTCTACTAGAAACCTATCAGTCTTCGCTGTTAGGTAATCAGGCGGCGCGCGCGCACACGTAGCAGGGGGGGGAGGAGGACGAAGGAGGGAGGGAGGGAGGGAGGGAAGGGAAGGGATGGAGAGAGGGAAAGAAGAGTGACGGAGAGGAGGAGGAGGTGGATGGAGGAGGGAGGGTAGGAGGGAGGAGGGCGACGACAAGGAGGAGGGAGGAAGAGGAGGAGGAGGAGGAGGAGGAGAAGGAGGAGGAGGAGAATGAGGAGGACCACCAATGACCGACACCACCTACGCACTACGAGCTCCAAGCAGCCACCAGGGATAACCCAAGGTGGCCAAGAATACGATGCCACCTCACACCAACACCCATCACTGAGCTTCACCCCAACAACCACACCACGCACGACGACAGCAATCCAAACTACATCCAGCCCGAGCCATCCATGGTCCCAACACACCCGCAAGGACCACAATTCACCCCCAAGCAACCTAAGCACATCAAAACCAGAGGAGGATTCAGATTCCCAACCGACCTGCCACCAAAGACACGCACTACGCATTTGTACAGCAACAATTCGCAGAAAAATACGACATCGACAAATCTCATTACGACCACCCGGAGAAGCTGCGTTACACATGCAACGGACACACGAGAATGCGACCACCAGAGCAAACCATTCCCAATCTCACCTTCAAGAACAAGAAGGCCAAGCCTGACAGGAGAAGGATCGACACCAGCTACGAATACATTCCACCAACCCCAGCCAAGATACCAACTCCGCCCACACAAACCAGTACCGACAAAAGACATTACCCATGGAGAGACGACATCGAGGTATGCTAAGACACAACGCATTCCGACGAGAGCTTCGACGAAAACGACCCATGAGCCAAGATGAGCGGTGCTGCGGACACCCACTAGTTCTGCCTCACGTTGCTCAAACCTAATAAGTACCACGACATGCACTGCCCCAGCGGATGGACAGCATACTGCTGCTACGCCAACGACACGGACACGAACGGCCACGAAGACGACAGCTGGCACTACGCGATGTACTACCACGAAGCGTCCAACACATACACGTACAGGTTCCCGAACGACGGCCTCCTACTCCCTGGCCGGCACAGGTACCTCAACAAGTACAACAACGAGTTATTCGTACACCAAGACGGCAAGCAACTCCTACCACACCCGCCGTTACGACCAGATTCCCGGGCTACACCACTATCGACCTGCACTACGCCACCAAATACAACAACCAAAAAACTCAAGCTCAAAGACGCCAATCAGGCAGACACGCACCCGCCGATGCCCAAACCACCCAAACACCCCACATTCACACGCTACGGCAACGACCAGCAAGCATTCGCAGCACACTACCGCGACAATCTAGCCCTACGACTGCAAGTCGCTACGACCAGCCAACACCTCCAGGCACCACTCACGGGAGGATAAGCACAACTCAACGCCAACAAGATCGCGGACATACAAGAAGTTGCCCAATGGCTCAACGCCTGCCACGACGAAGACGACATCATGAAATACGACTGGGCGGTCAACATACGTGATACAGCAGCTCTACTACAGCAAATTTACAGCCCGACTTCGGCCAGGCGCAATGCCACGACTGCCCACAACGATAACGATGACAGCGAAGCAGACTCCAACACCGACGTCCCACAGCACACCCAGCCGCCACCGCCCAAGCTACCATCGCCAACACTCCAGACCCTTGCACCCAAACCACTGGCCCCTACGCTACCACCACCATGGAACACATGCGACAACCCGACGGACACGCACCAAGACTCTGACACGGTATCGCACTCACCAACAATGACGCTACCACCAACGCATACCAACAACGCACAAAGCGGGCAGACCCCACCACCTGCTACAAAACACATCACAAAGCACAACCACCCACAGCAACAACAAGGCACCATCCCAAGCAAACCCATGCCGAAAAATATACATATCAAGACCACGCCAGCTACCACGCCGACAACTCCAGCTAACAAGCGACCATACAAACCACCACCTGCGCACCTGTTAGCCCAAGCCAATCAACCAACACAACAGCAAGCGGCCACGCCCAACAGCAACACCACACCCAATAAGCCAATCACAGCCACAGTCCAAGCCACTACCATCATAAAATGGTCACCATTCAAACAAGTCATCCCAGCCCATCCACCACCACCAGTATTACAAATACCAACCATCTGCCCACCAGAAGAAGACATCCTGACACAACAGTGGATTTAGGAGTGACCCATGCGGAATTTGGCACCACAGAAACTCGCTACTCTGCATACCTACTTCCCGACTATTGCAGCACAAACCATCGCGACGCACAACGAAGCAGCAAGACGGGGAGAGCAGCAGGGCCACATCGTCAACCGACATGTCATCTTCATCAACGTCACCGGCGACCCCACACTCCAAAACTACACCGCCAGGCTCCGCACGCACCAGTCCCGCTACGAGACCTACATCAACAGCCTCCGCGACTACCTACCTGGAGCACCGTTCAGGGAGCCTCCTCCCAAACGAGTGGTAACACTACACAAGGCCGTACCCAAGCCCAAGCCGACCCTGACTGCAAGGGATCAGTTTATCTACATAACCAGCGACGGCAATTACCACGACATCCACATCCAGTACCCCTTCCGCCATCAATTACCGCAGAAGGACATCTACTGAACACAGCGGACTTACTCATTGCAGCCGGGCACGTTATATTTCCTACTCCCTCTGCCTCTTTAACAAAGATGCGCAATACACCTTCCGCTTCTCCGCCGCGATTTGACAATCTGGTGGCTCCTTCCCCTCCACTGCCTGTGGCTTACCAGGGTATTCATCAAACCCCGAGTAACTACCTAAGATGGGGCTTCTACGTTCTCGCGGTGGGGGTGGAGCTTCACTAGCCCAAGAGGCATTTGGGTACCCACAGAGACGAGCCCCATTATTTCTGACGCCACTCCTTAAGCATGTCCGCTCTCATTGTTCTTACTGCCTGGTCGCGCGATCTAAACTTAGACAGAAGCATATTGTACTACCTCACGCTTCCTGGCGTTCCATTGTGATACAAGTTGCTTCTACAAGATGCTGCAGGCGCCGCGCATCTCATACCAGAAATCTCCATTCCTCCATTTCACGGTTGCGCCATACACCCCCCGTCTTTCGTCCAGCGTTTCGACATGCTAGTGGCACCTCTCTCCAACCAAGGTTCTGGGTGATCCCATAAAACCCTGGCTGACTAAGCACGCTGCCGCCCGGGACGCTTCATTCAGCAAGAACGGGTATCGCAGCGTGCCTATAAAGTCTATAGACCTGACATTTGTTGAGGGGCACCGAAAGTATCTTCCTCCTGTTACAGCCGCCCACGGCGAGTCTAGCAGCAACACAGAGAGGTAAGTACCGTTATTTGCTTACCAGTCTTGCTCAAAATTACTTGGCCAGCCTCTTCTTGCAGGTCAGCCGAGCATAGACTACCTGCACAGCGATCTCTCCCCCGTGGCCCTCCCCATCGCTGGGGCGCAAAACACCTCCTGTTGGCCGCTTCGGCTTGACAACCTGGTGGCATCTCCCCCTCCTCTACAAGCTGATGCTAGACACTTCGAGGCCATCCTCCATACCGCGCGCCCAACTGGCACTTGGGTCCCCAACTGGAATGTGCCCCTTTGTTTATTCTCACAGCACGGCAGCACCTTATACATTATGGAGTGGGGGAGGTGCGGTGGGTCGGGTGAAGGAGGCTGTGGAGGAGGGACCAGAGATCGTCTGACCCCGCTTGCAAGTTGTTTCTACAACCGAATACAGCAAGGGCAGCATCTCAAGAACTGTTTTTGTCTGACAAGCATGTAGCTTCAGGCCTAATCCGTGCAGCTGCTCTCACCTCAGCTTTCAGGCAAGCCTATCAGGCCAGCCTTAAAATATGGAGGATAGTACAAGGTTGGGGGTCAACCAGAAACCCCAGCCCACAGTTCGGACTTCTCTCTCCTCTGCCAATACACAGTGCGCCTCACTGCTTCCCTCTACTCACCTCGTTATCTCATTCCTACCCCCGCACTCCTGACAGAAATACGGTGAAAGTGGCCCTCCACCCAGGAACGGAAGAGCGGGCCTACAGCTGGCTAAAAGAGCTGGCCTACAGCTGGCAAAGAGGGAGCACTGCACAGTACAATACTACAGTGACGCCTCACGTTACTTTTCTATAAATCTACAGCAAGGGCAGCATCCCAAGAACTGCGGATTGTCCTAAAAGCCTGTATTATCAGGCTACTCTGCGCAGCCGCCCTCACTCAGCTACAGGCAAGCCTTACGGGCCAACCTTGTAAAGGACGGACGCTGACGGGGTTCATTATGGGTGTGGATGAGCACATTCATATATGGTTTGGGGTAAACAAAAATCCTGGGCAGCAACCCTAGAACTGCACTGCCACGGCGTCGCACTCTGTACTTTTTCTTTCACCTGCGTTTCTTGTTCGACAGCATGTACCTCAAAGTTGTAACTCGCACTTATCTGTTGTTTGTCTCGTACTGCCGCTTATCACTCCAAATTACATGTTGGGACTTTGCTCGCCTGTATGCACGCCATTCCGTGCATGCCAGCCACTGCTTTACCTACCGAGGCGGCACCACCAACTGATCTTACGGGCCTACACCTACCTTAGTTAGTATGTTATAACTCCTGGCGGTCTACTAGCTAGGGTGTTTGCCGACCTCGAGGTCCTGGCGGGCGCCTACTCTTTTTTTTCTGTTCTAGTACATTACTTTTCTCAGCTCAATGTCACGGCGCCCGCCAGGGCTTTTTTACGCCGAGTCGTTGCCCCACAGTCGCAAGAACTCCACATGTGCACACATAAGGCCTGGCCAGCAACAAGGAGGAGGAGGAGGGAGGAAAAGGAGGAGGAGGAGGAGGAGGGAGGAAAAGGAGGAGGAGGAGGAGGAGGAGGAGGAGGAGGGAGGAGGAGGAGGAGGAGGAGGAGGAGGAGGAGGAGGAGGGAGGAGGAGGAGGAGGAGGGAGGAGGAGGAGGAGGAGGAGGAGGAGGAGGAGGAGGAGGAGGGAGGGAAAAGGAGGAGGAGGAGGAGGGAGGAGGGAGGAAAAGGAGGAGGAGGGAGGAAACGGAGGAGGAGGAGCAGGAAGAGGAGGAAGAGGGAGGAGGAGGAGGAGGAGGAGGAGGCGGAGGAGGAGGAGGAGGGAGGAGGAGGAGGAGGAAGAAGAGGGAGGAGAGGAGGAAGAGGAGGAGGAGGCGGAGGAGGAGGAGGAGGAGGGAGGAGGAGGAGGAGGCGGAGGAGGAGGAGGAGGAGGAGGGAGGAGGAGGCGGAGGAGGAGGAGGGAGGAAAAGGAAGAGGAGGCGGCATCCTCTCGCCTTTTCTCCGCCGCCGGCCTGCGCTGTCGGCTGCACCGCGGCGAGCCACCGCCTCGGGCATCCGAGGTGCGCGCCCGCCGGCGCAGCGCCCTCGGGGGCTGCACAGCCGCCAGGGAGGCATCCGCGCCCGTGGCTGCCGGAGTCGGGCCGGGAATCCTCGGGGACGGGTGGACGTGGCGACCCTGGCGTTGGTTTAAGTCGGGCGTGTCCCCCCACAGGGGGATTTTCGACGAAAAATAAAAACTACCCCAAAAGTAATCAAACGATAATCAAAAAATAGTCTGGGGACTATTGTTTGCATATTTGTTGGCCTTTTTGGGGCATTTTGGGGGGGGTACTTTTTATTTTTCGTCGAAAATCCCCCCGTAGGGGGACACGCCCGACATAAGCGTTGGTTTCTGAAACCGCGCGGATCGTTCCATCTTGAGCGATCGGCACACATTCGATTTCCAAATCGTTCCACGCTGGCCACTTCTGGGCCACCGACGGCGTTTTCAGCCTTGAGCGCCCGCGGCGAGGTCGTCGCCGCGTCGACGAGACACGGGCTTGCCGTCTGCACGTCCGCGACTTCTCCACGAATCCTCGGGATCCTGTGGCACGACTCCAGGGCGGTGGATGTGGACACGCTCTCTCGGCGGAGCCTCCCCGTGCGAAGACAGAGGCGGCGACTGGGGAAGCCAAAAGATACCAATGCCGCTGCTCCTCACAGGTCTCCTGGGGCGCCCTCTGACCAGAGGCGAATCCAGCCTTGGCGACGACGGCCTCACGGGAGGCCCAAAAAAAGGCGAAACCGAGGGAAGGGCAGCGGCATCGGCACCTCTCCCTCCCCTGTTGGAGGCCTGGAAATGGGCACCCACACCAGCACAGGGGCTGGCCTCCACGTGGGGAAGATGATCCTAGATTTCGGTGTTGGTGGTAATAGTTCGGTCACCCTAGAAGCCGGAATACTACCACCATCACCTAGATCGGGATCGCCCTCCCTCTGTGGAGGCACACCGCCGGTCTTGGTGTTGGTGTCGACCTCTAGGCCTGCGACCCTTGATGAGCCTGTTTTCCACCACCACCACCATAGGTTGGAGGGGGGAAGGAGGAGGAGGAGGAGGAGGAGGAGGAGGAGGAGGAGGAGGAGGAGGAGGAGGAGGAGGAGGAGCAGGAGGACCCCCCCCTCCAACTTATGGTGGTGGTGGTGGAAAACACGCCCATCAGACCCTGAGCGAGACGCCCCGCAGGGAGCGCGCGCCGGACGCCCTCACAGCGCCCCGGCCGCCCAGCAGAGGCTCTCGCGGAGGTGCTCCGGGATCTGCACCCGGGCGGCCTGGCGGGCCGCCCCGCGGCCCCGCGGGCGCGCGCCCCGCAGGGAGGAGGAAGCTCCTCGTTCTGCTTGGAGGAGACAATGGCCCAGGCATGCTTGCCTCATGTCGGCCCTCCATGCCCAAAAATACTCAAAAAGTGGTCCCCAGGCTATTGTTTTTACTATTTTTGAATATTCCCCCTGTAGAGTGACAGGCCCGACTTAGTGCTTGCGCTGCAAAAAAACATCAGGACGGGAGGTTTTCGGCCACTTTCGGCCCTCAAGGGCCCTTGCTGGGCCGGGGGGCCGTGAAAACACCACTTGGGACAAAAAAACGGCCCCGGGGAATGGGTCGGGACTTCCAGGGACCGCGTACGGAAAACAGCCGGACATCGCCTGTATGGGGAGGGGAGCAAGACCACAGAGCTTCACCTGACTCGGCCTCGGCCGCTACAAGAGGTCGCCAGGCAAACTGATGCGAAATGGAGGAGGAAGCCCACTGCCCCAGAACGGCACGCGTCGCGACGAAAAGCACACCTTGTGGCCACAGAGGAACAAAGAATGGTCATTCACATATAAACTTTCGGAGATCCCCTCCCTGGCGCGAAGGGCTGCGCCAGAGGCGCTGCCAGGGGATGAAGCACCGATCCCAGAAATCCGCGCGGAGCTCCGAAAGTCTACGTTTGCGGCATGTTGCTTTTCTTCGAGGCCTTGCGCTCCACGTCACTGGGCCTCCGGAGGCCCGCTTAGGGCGCCCAGGGCCGCCGAGAGTTGCCCGCGGCGGCAGGCCCGCCCCGGGGATGGAGCCGAGAATTGCGGAAACTCACTTCGTGAGGACACCACGACGTCGGAGGTCTAGGACTAGGATGCAATCGACCCACCTTGATACATCTCACCACAACCAGTAGGAGAGTAGAGGTTTCTCACGCTGCATGACCTCGTTGGTTCTGTAGAGGCTTACCTCGCAAATCCTTCACGCCAAATGTGACCCCTCGACATCTACGCATTTGGGGGGCACTGCGCGGGGCCTCGATGGTTTTGGCCAACCTGCCACAAGCTCGACGCATTTCGGGGGCAGTGCGCGAAGCATCGATGGTCTTTTGGGGGGTGCACGCAAAAGCTAGCCTCGATGGCTGTTTCAGGGAAATGCGCGAGGCCTCGATGTTTTGTCGGGGCGGTGTGCTATGGCCTCGACGCATGTCGGGCATATTGCGCGGGGCCTCGATGGTTGCGCGTGCGCCACCAACGATCTGAGTCCGAAAGTCGGCAAGCTGGAAACTCGAGCCGACTCGATCAAAATGCACTAACTTGGCCAAGTTTGTTTGACGCCGTCTGCGATCTCATCGCTGAAGCTCCTAAGGCACCCAATAAATGAAGCGGGGCGGGACGGGGAGGAAGGGCGAGAGGAGGCGGGGGATGAAGAGAAGGAGGAGGATGAGGAGGAGGGCCAGGCGGCCAAGGGGAGGAAACGGAGGGAGTACGAAGTCAAGTTCCGTGCTGGGGCCATGTGGAACCGCAGCTATTCAACCTGAGGATGAGTTTGCGCCACCTCGCCTCCGGGACCGTGGGCGAGCCGACGCATTCTGACGACGTCGGGCCCTTACCAATTTTCAAATACTTTCAGGCACTCTTTTGCGAATCGTTTTGGGATCCCGTGGAATCCCGTGGGCCCCCACAAATTGGGTTCCGGATGTTTAAGGGAGTCTCGCGAATCTATCGGGCGCACAACGCCGTTTCGGGGGGGGGGGGGTACTTGCGGCGCGCCGCGCACGGAAAGGGAGAGGGACTTCGGGAGCGCCGCACACCGAAGGGGTACTCAGGGCGCGCCGCGCTCGGGAGGCGGCGCGGATGGGGGGCACTTGAGAGCGCCGCGCAAACCTGGCTGACCATCAATGCACACCTCAACAACGACCTCAAGTTCGACCTCAATTCTGACCTCAACTTTGACTTCGGTATTCAATTCGGCGTTTCAATATGGTCACGTGTTTGACCTCGGCATTTACCTCGGCGTCTTAGCCGGGCCTCAATTTTGACATCGGCATACACCTCGGCGTTTTAGTCGGGCCTCAACTTTGACCTCGGTACCTACCTCGACGTTTTCATCGGACTTCAATTGTGACTTCAAATTTGACATCAATTTGGACATCGGCTCTTGCCCTATCAGAAACGACGCCAATCGATCGTACTCGTCTCTAAGTTGACCTCAACTTCGACTTCAATTTTGCCCTCGGTATTCACCTCGGCGTTTGAATCGGGTCTCATGTTTTACCTCGGTATTCACTTCAGTGTCTTAGTCGGGCCTAAAGCTTGGCCTCGGCATTCATCTCGGCGTTTTGGTCGGACCTCAATTTTGACCTCGGCATGCACCTCGGCGGCTACTCGGGCCTAAATCTTGACCTCGGCATCTACCGCGGAGCAAAGTGCTGACCTCGGCGTTAACCGATCGGCCCCGGCCCGAACCCGCCCAAGGCCTGCTTCGACCCGAGCCCTGACCCCGACCCGAGCACTCACGCAAGCCAGTGGCCGCCGGCAAGTGGCGACCAGACCCTGCGTCCCAGGCCCCGAGCACTAGGACTTAGCCCGAGGCCCTGGCCCTAGGCCCTAGGCCCAGGGCCTAGGCTAACCCGAAGCCTATGGCCCAAGCGAAGCCCAAGGCCCTAGACCCTTGGCCTAGCCCTGAGGCCCAAGGCTCAGGCCTAGGCCTGAACCCAGGGCATGGGTGTGAGGCCGAGAGCCTACGGCATGGGGGCCTAGGGCCTAGGGCGTGGCCGTCTGGGGCCTAGCGCCGAAGCGGTCGCCCGCAAGACGGCGCATGAAGAATGTCGACATTTCTCATTGCGCGCACCAAAAATCATCGATGTCTTTCGCGCGGGGCGTCGGTCGCACTGCCAATTCTGGGGCTGGCACCCGCCGATCGGTCGCCTTGCCAGTTCTGGGGTCTGTCGCCCGCCAATTCTAGATTCTGGGGTTGGTCGCCCAACAGTTTTCGGGATGGTCGACTGCAGCCCAGCCAACTGTTTTTTTGAGTCGCCCGCCAATTCTGGGGTTGGTGGACCGCCACTTCTCGGGGGTCGCCAAGGAAACGATCGAGGTCTTTCACGGGGAAAGTCAAATCATCGAGGTCGTATGTACCGCACGCAGATTCGATCTAGCTATGGCATGTCGAACGCAAAAATATCGAGGTGTTTCGTGGTCCACCCAAAAGGCAACCGAGGGGTTTCATATAAAAGACACCCAACTGCTTCGCGGTGCGCATCGAAACCAATCGAGGTATTTAATGGCGCACGCGCCCGGACACCGAGGTGTTCCATGACGCACACAAGCAAAAAAAACATCGGCGATGTGTTCCCAAAAACATCAAAATTGAAACTACACGTACCGACGTAATCCGCAAGGTAGCCACCGAAAAAAAAACAATGCGAATTGCAGCTTATGGTAATGCGGGCGATTGCATCCTAAGTTTAGGAGATCACCACCAACACTACCACCTGGGAGGGTGCAAGAAAAACTGCTTCGTGGATGGCACAAACGCAAGATGTTCCGCGAAAGTGCCCGCAAAGGTATACGCTACCACCTCCCCTGACCCTGCACATCCCTCCCCCCGGGTGGTGCAGATGATCATCCCTCCTCCGACCCATGCGCTCGTCGTCGTCATGCTCGTTCTTGTTCATTGATGTCATTACTCTGCAAAGAAATAGTGCCACGGCGTGCCTATGAAATGCAACCTGTACTCTACCTGCGCCCACCACTGGAACACGCGCGGTTGTGATGAGCTGTCACATGTGGTCAGAGCGGAATCAAGAGCCACTCTCCTCCTCCCACTCCGCTTCCTCCTCGTCTTCCTCCTCCTCCTCATTCCTTCCTTCCTGCCGCACGGCTTCACGAGGCGCGCCCAGTCGGCGCCCCGCGGCCGGCCAGGTCGCCCGGCACGGCCATCTCATTCCGCGGGCGGCCCCCAAATGCCTGCCACGCGGTGACCCTCCCCACGGCCGAGGGCATGGAGGGTGACGCCCGACGCTACGCGGGAGGCGCCCGCCCTCCATCACCCCTGGGAGGGGTCCCTCCGGCGGCCCCCCCAGCACGCAGCTGGTAGAGTGCCGCGCGGGGGCAGCCCCCAGCAGCCCCCTTGTGAGCGGGTTGCTGCGCGGCGGGCACTCGGCCCGGAGCGGAAAGGCGCTGGATGGATCTGTAAAGGCCGTGGCGACAGGGCGGCACAGGCCAGGCCAGCCCGAGGCAGAGGCAGAACAAGGCCCAAGGCGGGCCCGGGGCAGAGGGAGAGAGGAGGGCAGGGGGAACGCGAGGGAGGGCGGCCCAGGGGGGGGACCAGGAGAGGGGGAAAGGAGGGCAAAGGGGGGGGGGGCGACGGAGGGCGGCGAGGCTCAGGGGGCCAGGACGGCGGGACCAGGGGGCGGGCTCTGGGATCATGCGCATGTCCGCTCCAGCTTGGCCTGGCTACTACTGCTGCGTCTCCCCCGCCAACCCCCGGCTCCGCAGCGGCACCGCCCCGAGGCGGCGGCGCTGAGCAGCGCTGCGCCGTGACCGCCCACCGTGCCATCCGCCCCCCGACCGTGCGCACGCGGCCTGGGCCGGGGGTCGCGCACTGCACGGGCGTGCGGGGGGGGCGGGGCGGGGGGCCTCGGGCGGGGCCACACCGTACCTTTTGGGCGCTTCCACCAGCCTCGGAGGCGCTCTTGCAGGCTGCCTGCGGCTGCAAGAATCAGCCCTGCAGCCCTGCTGGCAGACGCGTATGCCCTCTCGGCATGAGGCGGCGACGATCACGAGCAGCCGCCCATAGGCTGGACAGGCCAGTCCCCCCCCCCGGGGGCTTCGCCCCGCCCCGTCGAGCCGGGGCCTCTGAGCGCCGCGCGGCGGCAGTCGTAGATCGCCCGCGTCCCCAGCCGAGGTCGTCCTGGTTATCAGTCAGTTAGGCGCGAGTCAACAGTGACAGGTCTTTGTCGCGCTGTGTTGCTGCGCGCGACTCGCCGCGTGCCCCAGGGCGCTGGAAGCGGTGGGCGAATCAGCTGTTGTTTGATGCGATGCCGCAGGCGCGGGAGCGGGCCGTGTTCCCGTCGCCCCCTCCCCCCATCCCTCTCGCTTGCCCCCTCACTCCGCCGACGTCGCCGCAGGGCAGACTTCGCGCTGGTAAAGAATGTGTCTCGCTTTGTTTGTGGGGCGCCTACAAGAAAGGCCTGGAGAAGGCTCAAGACAGCCAACCAGGGCGCAGATGCCTTTCAGCTCACAAACTATTCTAAAGCCCACACATCCCCAGTCCCCTCTGTAAGTGCTTCTGGCAGATTCGTGTCATGACGACCCAGGCGTTGGTTTCTGAAATCGCGTGGATCTTTCAACCTTGACCGGGCGTTGTTTACCTTGGCAAGCGAGACCGTTCAATACTGGCCGAGTTCAGGCCGCCAGCGGCCTTCAACCTTCAACGCCCGCACTGGGGTCGCCGCCGCGTCGACGCGACGCGAACCTGCCGTACCCCTCCAACTCCCGCCTCCAGGGGAGTCAGCTCTCTACGGTCACCCTCGCGGACCCGTGCTCGCGCTTAAGCTGTGCACTGCGGGGTCGCGGTGACAGCTCAGACAGAGCTGGCGGCACGTGCACGCCCTACACAACTGGCAACGGACCAATGCCGCTGCCGGAAAGAGACAGCGGGGGCTGGCTTCCCAGAAGTTGGAGAAGAAATGCTGGGCTGGACATGGTCAACCAATGGCTCGACTGAGGCAACCTGTTGCACAAGCAGCCTATCATAGCTTGGAGTCTGCTGGTCGGAAAACCATAGCTTGACGCGAATACCTTCAGCACTGCATAGGTGCACTGACGAACGCGCGACACTGGAATTGTCGACCCAGGTATTCCAATGATCGGCAGCGCGCTTAGATGGAGCGCCGAATCCAAAACGTGTGGACTGCCCTACCTTCGAAGCAAGCTGACACATTAAGTTTGCATCTAACCAGCTCGAAATCTCCACGTCTCCGAAGTGGACGCCCAGTCGATGTTGACACATAGAAGACTGCGAGCAAGAATTTCATGTCGATGACCAGTGTGGCCGACAGTCAAAGTGAGTCTTGGGCGTGATCTCCAAAGCTATGTGTAAGTATCTCGGGGCTGCGAATATGCAGCGTGAAGACTGTGGAAGGAGTGACAGATTACAAGATGTCCAAGAGCTGAAGGATGTCTTATGAGTGCTTGCACGTTCCAGTTTTCCGAACATGCCAGAGGTAAGTAGATCATCTACACTGTGCTACCAGAGAACGTTTGGTAGTTTCGCCCGAAGCCGAGCCCAAAAGTTCAAGGAAATCTCAGCACCTTCGCACCAGGCAGGCAGCTTGCACACATCCTGCATGTGTTGGAGCGCTGTGCTCCAAGTGAATCAATGCAAAAAGGAGAGATGTCCACCATGAGGCCCGTATACCGAAGGTTGACCACACGTTTCTCGTAACGATCTACTTGCATGGTAGGACCAGCCAGCGAACTACCTCACAGCAGTTTTGGGAGCGTCAAGAGAGCCCACTGCCACCCCCACTTCAATATCGCAGCTTTCATCAACTGCGGTTTCATCCCTGATGCTTCTCACGAGTTGGAGATCACTTGTTAACAGGGCATTCCAAACTGTGCTGAAGCACCCTATGGTAAGATTATCGCGCTCCTGCGCGGGGCTCTGGGACTGCAACACTGGACGTAAAATGCCTCATCTCCCAGCACATGATGAGTGTGAAGGGCATGAGATGAGACCTTTCCTGGGTCAACTTCGTAAACTAGCTCTCGCGGTTTTTACAAAGTTCTTGGTGCTGCGCCCATGGGCAATCTGACCTCGCTCCGGCTGTTGATTCGACGCCAGGAGAGAGAGAGAGAGAGCACGAGGGAAACTCACGCACGAGATCTGACGTTGCGACGAGACGGACTTGTTTTCCGAATCTCGATCAAGAAAGGCTACGTACACATAGTATGTGTACGTAGCCTTTCTTGATCGCCATGACCACATATGCGTCACATACACATATGTGGTCACGGGGATCACGTGTTTGGCTGTCGCTCGTGCGAGATCCAACAGCATCGAGCCGGGAGACCAGACCGAACGGAAACGGACATCGAATCCGGCTGCATCGGCACGAAGTCGGAACCGAATCGCCTCGGCCGCGCCGGGATGCATCTCAGCGCCATGCAGGCATCGGGCCGCCTCGGCTCGTCGATCCGTCGAAATCGGATCCGATCTGGCCAGCCGATCGGTCGGGCCGAACTGGACCTTGCCAGCGTCGTCGTCTCCTGCTCCCGGTCTGCGGCTGCCTTTCCCCTCCTCCTCCCCCTCCCCTCCCTCCCTTCTCCCCTCCTCTCCCTCCCCTCCCCCCCCCTCCCCTCCCTCCCCTCCTCCCCCTCCCTTTCCCCTCCTCCCCCTCTCCCTCCCCTCCTCCCCCATCCCTTTCCCCTCCTCCCCCTCCTCCTCTCCCTCCCCTCCTCCCGCCCTCCCTCCCCTCCCCCTCCCTGTCCCCTCCTCCTCTCCCTCCCCTCCTTTCCCCTCCTCCCCTCCTCCTCTCCCTCCCCTCCTCGTCCTCGTCCTGTGCCAGGGGCCCGCTCAAGGAGCCGGCCGCCCAAGGGGCACGGAGGGCGCGGGCGGCCTGCTCGGCCAGAGCGCCCGCGATCTTCCACGCGTCGGGGCCTGCTGCCGCACCCGCACGGCCCTCCCACCCGCTGCTCCTGCACACCCGCCGCCTCCTCCTCCTCCTCCTCCTCCTCTCCTCCTCCTCCTCCTCCTCCTCCTCCTCCCTCATCCTCCTCCTCATCATCATCATCATCATCATCATCATCATCATCATCATCATCATCATCATCATCATCATCATCATCATCCTCATCCTCATCCTCATCCTCCTCCTCCCTCCTCCTCCTCCTCATCATCATCATCATCATCATCATCATCCTCATCCTCATCCTCATCCTCATCCTCATCCTCATCCTCATCATCATCATTAACATCATCATCATCATCAGCATCATCAGCATCATCATCACCCTCATAACCCTGATCATCATCGTCATCATCATCAGCATCATCATTGTCATCATCATCATCATCATCATCATCATCATCATCATCATCATCATCATCATCATCATAATCAGCATCACCATCATCCTCATCATCATGTTCATCATCATCGTAATAATCCTCGTCATCATATTCATCATCATCACTATCATCCTCATCATCATCATCATCATCATTATCATCATCAGCATCATCATGTTCAGCATCATCACCACCATCAGCATCATCATCATGAGCATCATCATCATCCTTATCAGAATAATCCCCTCATCGTCGGCGTCGTCGTCGCCGTCATCATCATCAGCAGCATCAGTATCATCATCATCAGCATCAGCATCATCATTGTCATCATCATCATCATCATCATCATCATCATCATCATCACTTTCATCATCATCATCATCATCATCATCATCAGCATCCTCCTCATCATCATCAGCATCATCAACAGCATCATCCTCATCAGCATCATCATCCTCATCATCAGCAGCATCATCATCATCGTCATCATCATCAGCAGCAGCATCATCCTCATCAGCAGCATCCCCTCATCGTCGGCGTCAACGTCGCCGTCATCATCATCATCATCATCATCATCATCATCAGTATCATGATCATCAGCATCATCATCAGCAGCATCATTATCCTCATCAGCATCAGCAGCATCATCATCAGCATCATCAACATCAACGTCATCGTCATCAGCAGAAATTGCATCATCATCGGCAGCAGCAGCATCACTATCATCATCACAAGCATCATCACCACCACCACAACACCACCATAATTATCATCATGATCACCCTAATCAGCATCATCATCACTAGCAGCAGATCATCCTATTCATCATCATCGTCATCATCACCGTAAGCATCGTCACCGACATCATCATCATCAGCAGCATCATCACATTCGTCGTCATCACAATCATAATCAGCAGCATCATCATCATCAGCATCATCATCACCATCACCCGCATCACTATCATCATCATCATCATCATCATCATCATCATCATCATCATCATCATCATCATCATTATCATCATCCTCAACAGCATTACCATGATAATCGTCATCATCATGTTCAGCATCATCATCATCATCAGCATCCTCATCATCATCCTCATCAGCATCATCCCCTCATCGTCGGCGTCGTCGTCATCATCATCATCATGAGCATGATCATCATCATCAGCATCAGCAGCATCATCATCCCCATCAGCACCAGCATCATCATCAACATCAACGTCGTCATCATTATAAGTTGCGTCATCATCATCATCAGCAGCAGCATCACTATCATCATCACAAACATAACCACCACCAGCACACCACAAACATCATTATCATCATGATCATCATCATCAGCATCAGCATCAGCATCATCATTACCAGCAGCAGCAACATCATCATCATCACCAGCACCGTCATCATCGTCATCACCGTCAGCATCGTCATCGACATTATCATCATCAGCAGCAGCATCATCACATTCGTCGTCATCAAAATCATCATCAGCAGCAGCATCATCAGCATCATCATCACCATCACCATCACCATCATCATCATCATCATCATCATCATCATCATCAGCGTAATCAGCGTCGTCGTCATTATCATCCTCATCATCATCAGAAGCATCACCATCACTACCACACCAACACCATCATCACGATGATCATGATCATCCTCATCAGCATCATCATCATCATCATCAGCAAGCATAGTCAAAACACAATCGCTTCAACTGGAAACACAGCAAAGGGCAAACTGCGTGCCCACAACGAAGTTCCCACAGTCAAAACGCAATCGTTCGACACTCAAAACGCAAGTATGCAATGGGCCCGGGTTTGGGTGCAATTTGCGACCTCGATCGGCCCCCCCCCTGGGTCTCTTCAGTTCCAGGGACATCCATGAACAGGCATGGCACTCAAGTATTAGCTACAAAGTCAGCTAAAGCATGGCCATCACCATCCAAATCGACACCATCATCATCACGACTCTCATCATCACCTCGATCACCCATGTACCCCGATCGCCACCGTCATCATCATCATCATCATCATCATCATCATCATCAGCATCATCATCATCAGCAGCAGCAGCATCATAACCATCATTATCAGCATCACCATCAGAATCATCATCAGCAGCAGCAGCAGTATCATAATTGTCACCATCATCATCATGGTCATCAGCCGCATCAGCATCATCAACAACAACATCATCATCAGCATCATCATCGGCATCGTCATCATAGTCAGCATTTTCATGATCGGCATCGTCATCACCCTCATCATCATCGTCAACATCATCATCATTATCATCATCAGCATCATCAGCGTCACCAATACCATAACGATCACCATCACCATCACCATCATCATCAAAGATACGTTTGGACACAACGGGCGAGGATATTAGAGCATAGGACCCGATATTAGATAATCAAGACGAAAAGATATCGGGATCGGCGATACTCAAATCAGGTTTGACTGATGGTTGTCCGCCGAACGCCCCTCCCAAACTTTGGTTTTCAGGGGAAACAAAGGGTACACGGTATACCGGTATTCGTAGGCAACCCTTCGTATTCACGCCACAAGAAGCACAGTTAAAACACAATCGCTTCAACTGGAAACACAGCAAAGGGCAAACTGCGTGCCCACAACGAAGTTCCCACAGTCAAAACGCAATCGTTCGACACTCAAAACGCAAGTATGCCATGGGCCCGGGTTTAGGTGCAATTTGTGACCTCGATCCGCCCACCCCCCCAAGGTCTCTTCAGTTCCAGGGACATCCATGAACAGACATGGCACTCAAGTAATAGGTACAAAATCAGCGAAAGCATGGCCATCACCATCCAAATCGGCACCGTCATAACGACTCCCATCATCAGCTCGATCACCCATGTACCCCGATCGCCACCGTATCATCATCATCAGCAGCAGCATCATCATCCCTATCATCATCATCATCATCATCATCATCATCATCATCATCATCATCATCATCATCATCATCATCATCATCATCATCATCATCATCGTCATCGTCATCGTCATCGTCAGCGTCAGCGTCGTCATCGTCATCGTCATCATCATCATCATCATCATCATCATCATCATCATCATCGTTATCACCACCACCAGCCGCATCATCACATGATTCGCCCCACGTCATCATCATCATCATCATCATCATCATCATCATCTTCACAATCACCCTCATCATCCTGCTGGTGCATTTGCTCGAACATCTTCATCAGACCTCACTCTAACCATCCTCCCCCGAACAGCTCCTCCTGCTCCTCCTTTCTCCCCCACCCACCCACCCATATCCCACCACACATACACACACACACACATCCACCTCCTCCTCCTCCTCCTCCTCCTCATCATCATCATACCCATGTTCCTCCAGTTCTTCGTCCTCCATCTCTTACTTGCCCTCATAGATAATTACCCCGTTCCGCACCACCAGCCATGTCGGTAGGGTGGGCGATGCGGTTTGCCTGGTACTTCCTCACCAAATACGACTCGGAAGATTGGAAACCCCATCGGCTACAAGGATGGAGGACGGCACGTTGCCGCAATGGAGTTCTCGCCTGAGCAACGCGTACATTCGTCTTAAACGCTTTCAACTGCTACAAATGTGAGGGTCCCTCCTTAGCGCCACGCACATACGCCACGAAAAGCTGAAACAGCCACAATGATGGAGGGTCGTATGTACATGCCCAGAATAAGGTTATCGCATAGCACCGCGTAAAAGAACCTCCTAAAAGCTAGCCATAACTACCAGGATGAAGAGCAATACGCTTTCAAAATGTGGTTCTCGCCATAGCGCTGTGAACACCCAGCTCAAAAACTTGCGACAGTTACACGGATGGAAGACTGCTCCGTCCTCAGAATGGGGCTCTTGCGTGAGACTTCCTCTACACGAACTGCCAGAAGCGTGCACTTGTGTAGCAACTGCACATAAGGAGGCCGGCTCTTTTTTTTAAACGTGGCTATCGCTCAGGATCTCCTCAAGCTGAACAACCATACGTGCAAGACATGCGCAGCAGTTACAAGGACGGTGGACGGTTCATTTTCAAAACGGGGCTATCGCTGAACACCTCGCCTGACTTTCTGACCTGGCCTGATCGCCTTCCTTTTCAATACGGTGCCCTCGCCTGAGCGTAGAGACTGATGTGGAGGAGGCCCGGGATGGGAGGGCTCCTCCATCCTCCCTCCTCACTCCTCCTCCTCCTCCTCCTCCTCCTCCTCCTCCTCTTCCTCCTCCTCCCCCTCCTCGTCTCCCACCTCCTCCTCCACCGCCACCATCATCATCATCATCATCATCATCATCATCATCATCATCAGCATCAGCATCATCATTATCATCATCGTCGTCGCCGTCATCATCTTCGTCATCATCATCATCAGCATCATCATCATCAGCAGCATCATCATCATCAACATCGTCATCTTCATCACCATCATCATCGCCATCATCAGCATCACCATCATCATCATCATCATCATCATCATCAGCATCATCATATTCATCATCGTCATCCTGGTCAGCATCAGCATCAACATCATCATCATCAGCATGATCACGCTCATTATCATCAGCAACCACCACCACCGTCATCAGCATCAGCATCAGCATCAGCATCATCATCATCATCATCATCAGCATCATCAGCATCAGCATCAGCATCAGCATCATCGACATCATCAGTATCATCATCATCAGCAGCAGCAGCGAGCACAGCAGCAGAAGCAGCAGCAGCAGCATTAACATCATCATCATCATCAGCAGCATCGCCATCATCACCAGCATTATCATCATCAGCAGCAGCAGCATCAGCATCAGAATCATTATCAGCATCATCAGCATCAGCATCGTCAACATCATCAGCATCATCAGCATCATCATCATCATCAGCAGCATCAGTATCAGCATCAGTATCATCGTCGTCGTCATGGTCAGCATCATCATCACCCTCATCATCATCAGCATCGTCATCAGTTGCATCAGCATCATCAGCAGCATCGCCATCCTCAGCATCATCATCATCATCATCGTCGTCAGCATCAGCATCAGCATCATTCTCCTCATCATCATCGTCATCACAATTATCGTTGTCATCTGCATCATCATCAGCATCACCATCAGCATCATTATCATCATCAGCATCATCAGATTCATCCTGATCCTCATCATCATCATTACCAGCATCATCAGCATAATCATCCTAATCATTCTCATCATCAGCATCGTTATCCTCATTACCATCATCATCATCAGCAGCATCATCAGCAGCATCATCATCATCGTCATGATCAGCTTCGCCATCATCATCAGCAGCATCATCATCAGCAGCATCGCCATCATCATCATCATCATCATCATCATCATCATCATCATCGCTATCAGCAACATCATGATCATCATCATCATCATCATCATCATCATCGTCGTCATCATCAGCATCAGCACCATCATTATCATCGGCATCATCATCATCATCGTCATCTGCATCATCATCGTCATCGTCATCATCATCATCGCCGTCATCATCAGCATCATCATGACCATCAGCGTCATCATCAGCATCACCCTATCATCCTCATCATCATCATCATCATCATCATAATCATCATCGCCCTCATCATCATTATCGTCGTCATCGGCATCGTCATCATCATCATCCTCAGCTTCATCATCATCATCATCATCATCATCATCATCATCATCATCATCATCATCATCGTCATCATCGTCATAATCATCGTCATCATCATCCCAGTGTGCCCTACCAAGGGGCGCGCCCTCCGCGCCGCATGCGGGGCGGCGGCCTGCGCCCCCGCCCCTCATCGACCTCAGGGCGGCCAAGATCTCCTGCTGGCGGGACAGGCCGGCGAAGGGAGAAGGACGAGAGAGAAGGAGGAGGAGGACGAGGGGGAGGAAGAGGGGGAGGAGGAGGAGGAGAAGGAGGAGGAGGAGGAGGCGGAGGAGAAGGAGGAGAGGAGGAGACAGAGGGGAGGAGGAGGAGGAGGCAGGAGGTGGAGGAGGAAAGAGGGAGGAGGAGGGAGGAGGGAGGAGGAGGAGGAGGATGAGGATGAGGAGGAGGACGACGAGGAGGAGGAGGACGACGAGGAGGAGGAAGAGGGAGACGAAAAACGTATGCGCGACGGGCACACACATCCCCCAACCGCACTGCGGCGGCGGGGCCCACGCCCACAAGCACACCAAAACAGGACAGGGTCCTCGGCCCCTCGAGTTCGAGCAGGGAGCCCCTCGGCACACTCGGCCCTCGTGCGCGAAGGAGAGGAGGAGGATGAGGAGGAGGAGGAGGAGGGCCTTTCCTCGGCACATACAATCAGAACGTTGAAATACGGACCACGTTCTCTGGTTCCCAAGCCATTCCTCAGATCTGGGTCGGGAAATCTGTTCGTTTCCGAGGCTCGCCGTGACCAGAAAGGCTCCTGCGTTCCTTACTCAGGGCTCCGCATGGTAGCACGACGACTGCAAATTCCAAAAACCATTCAATGAGCGCTGGGTGAGAAAGCTTCATGTAGGAGGACAGGCGGAGCGTGCCCCCTGCTCGACCAGATCCTGGTCTTGCTTCGCACTGTGTGAACAAAAACTCACCAAAGCCCGGGGAAAGAGGGTTAATCTCCCCCCTCCCCCTCGACAAATGTTAGCTATAAGCACTGATCACCCCTATTCCCTGACACCGGGTCGATTTCAGCCAGCCCTTACCGCGCATTCATTGTTTAACGCATGGAATGGCAGAGGCTGTTTCTGCTACATCCACTGGGACTTGGGGAAGTATGTTAGCCAGCGTGGACCCCCAACAGAGTGTTTCTAGCATAGGATGTTGCACAATGCATGATGTTCAGTCTATGTGGTGCATTCTACGTTGTGCAATATATGTTGTGCAACCTATGTTGTGCACAACAGATGCGATACAATCGACGTGGTGCAGCAAATGTGGTGCAACCTGTGTTGCGCAGTCTGCGTGGTGCAATATCTGCGGTGCAACATGCGTTGTCCAATCTATGCCGTGCAATATACGTGGTGCAATGTACGTTGTGGAACATGTGTGTTCACAACCTACGGTGCGACATCTGTATACATATATATATGTATATATACACCTATACGACCACCCTTCGGGTGATAAGGAAGTTCGGGGGGGAGGAACCAACGTCTCACTCGATCGGTCTCACTATCGATCTCACTATCGATATCACTATCGATCTCACTATCGGTCTCGCTCGATCGATCGATATCGATCGATCTCAAAATTGATCTCACCCGATCTGTTTCATTCGAACGATCTCACAATCGACCTGACTGTCGATCTCGCTATCGATCTCACTATCGATCTCACTATCGATCTCACATTCGGTCTAACTACATCAGCATCTCATCACCATGATCATGAACAATATCATCAACATCGTCAGCATCGGGACATCATCATCATCATCATCAGCATCATCAGCATCATCATCATCATCATCATCATCATCATCATCATCATCATTATTATCATCATCATCATCATCATCATCATCATCATCATCATCATCATCATCATCATCATCATCATCATTAGCAACATCATGATCATCATCATCATCATCATCATCATGATCATCATCATCATGATCATCGAAACACCATCATCATCGTCACCATCATCATCAGCATCATCAGCATCATCATCGGGACACCATCATCATCATCATCATCATCATCAGCATCATCATCAGCATCATCATCATCATCATCGTCACCATCATTGGGCCACCATCATCAAAATCATCATCATCATCACCTCATCATCATCCTCATCATCAACATCATCATCATCGGGGCACCATCATCGTCATCATCATCATTATCATCATCATCGGGACACCATGATCATCACCATCATCATCAACAGCATCATCATCAACCTCATGATCATCATCATCACCATCGGGACACCATCATCGTCCTCATCACCATAATCATTGAATCATCTGATCATCATCAACATCAACATCATCATCAACATCATCATCATCATCATCATCATCATCATCATCACCGGGGCACCATCATTATTACCACCATCACCATCATCATCAGCATCATCATCGTCAACATCATCAACATCATCATCATCAGCAACATCAACATCATCAACATCATCATCGGGGCACCATCATCATCACCACCATCACCATCACCATCAACATCGTCAACATCATCATCATCATCATCATCATCATCATCATGATCATTATCATCATCGGGACACCACCATCATCATCAACATCAGCATCATCAACATTATCATCATCGTCAACATCATCAGCATCATCATCAGCAGCATCATCATCATCGGGACACCGACGGGACACCGGCGGGACACCGGCGGGACACCGCGCGCCACCGGCCCCCGAGCGGGACACCGGCGGGACACCGCGGGGCACCGGTTGCCGGAAGGGAGACTTTTGGTCCGGCCGCGCCTCAGCTACAGGAGACTTATTTCTCGCCCGCCCGCGCAGCTTCGCCTCGCCCGCACGCACGGCACGCGCGAACACTAAACCGAAACCGATTTCCCGGTAGGGGGGCTCTCCGTTCAACATCGATCTCACGCCCTCACCTCCGACGTCAATATATATATATATACACACACATATACATATATACACACTAGAACCATCGCGCGCGCTTCGCGCGCGCTCAAGTTCTAGTTAGGATTGACAAGTTATCGCATTGGATCTCAATTATTGAAGTGCCTAGTGCATCGAACGACCTTCTCGGAGTCCCTGCGCAAGCCTCGGAAGCGTATGGAAGGGGAAATGCGGAGTCCACACAATCAAAAAATTCCTTGAGGTGTTCGACGATTTGGGGCCCTCGAAGGCTTCCTGGGATCTTTCTTCGTTGGTGAGGGGGCCTTGATTATGGTCGGTTGTGCAAAAATAAGCAGGGGGTAAGTTTGGAAATGAAGGAAATTCCAAGAATCCCCTTTTTTCAAACGTACCCCCTGAACGTCATTGCTCCGTTCGACCCTACGCCATTGCTCCGTATCCCTGAGTCGCAAGCTTGTTTTGAACATTCTGGTTGCGGACCATGAGATTTTATATGCTTTCGGGACACTCTCTGAAATACTTAAGAAACATAAAATGTTTGAAAGATTTCGGCATGCGCGCGCGCGACGACGCGCGCGTGCGCACTTCGTCCCATTGTTTGCAACGGAGTCTTGGAAAACTCTGATTCTGATAAATGAATGCGCGCATTATGCTTTTGCAGAAGAGGAGGGGGGCGGATACTCGCCTGCCTGGGATGGTAGGAACTCATGTCCAAGATGGACAATGGTGCGGAATCATGCAATTTGCAACACGACAAGGTGAACCGTTAATTCCAGGGGGGTAGATCCTAACACAAGGAGAATCTACGTGGTGCGCAAGTTATGCATTGACGAGACGGCGACGGGGCGGCAGCGGCGACACCGTAGCCGCCAGATCGCCAGACCAGCCCAGACGACGGGCGGCGACGAGGCGGCGACGGGGCGGCGACGGCGACACCGTAGCCGAGAGATCGCCAGAACGGCCCAGACGACGGGCGGCGACGAGGCGGCGACCGGGCGGCGGCGGCGACAACATAGCTGCCAGACTGCCACACCAGCCCAGTTCCTTAGAACAGAGATGAAAAGCCTTAAGTGCAAGCGCACAGAATTTGGAGAATACAAAGATGATCGTGGCACGCCTGATAAGAATAACAACAGTAGTGATGATCGTATGTGGTTTGGCGAGTTCGTGATTCCATCCCCCTTCTTCCCCTTCGGGGAGGAGTTTACCTCTCCGCAAACTCCCCCCCTGGACACCCCACCGCGACCCACTCGGGGGTCCAAGATGGTCAAACATGGGTCCAAGATAATCCCAGATATTCCTAGATGTTCTTCAACATGGCACAAAAGAGCCCAAGATGGTTGAATACATCCTCCACAACGCTTCGTGGAGCCTTCACAACTGCCCCAGGACGGCTCCAAGTGGCCAGTGAGCCTCCGACGGATACCCCCGAGACGCCAAAATCTGTCGAAACCGAATGCTGTCCAATGATAATTGCATGGTTGCCTTTCTGCTTCCTCCCCTAGAGAGGCGCCCATGATGGTTCCAAAACGGCCCCGAAGACCCACAGCAGCGCCCCAAGAGGCCCCCAAGAGACGATGTGCCAGGATCCGACGTGGGAGCCCTACTTAATTCCGAGCCTCGTTTTGCGATGTTCCCGCCAAGATGGCCCTACGGGCGGCCCACAAGGCCTCGAAGAGGACCCCCCAAGAGAGACCCACAGGCTCCCAAAAAGTGCCACGACAAAAAACTCGAACATGGCTCCAAGAAGCCTCCAAGAGGCCCCCCGATATGTGTTACATCCATCATCGTTGACCTGTGTGCTTCATTGCGTGTTGATCGATTCCCTTCCTCCTGGCAGCTCGCCCGGCCATCGCTTCGGGGTGGGCTGGCGGGGATGCGCGAAGCGTCAAGAGTACGGCGGGCCCTTCCGCGGGCCCTGAGCCGTGTTCCAAGCTATGAAGGGTTTGGATTGCTAGCCGATGAGCTAGCTCTGATTGGTGGCGGGGGGAGGGGGCTCGCGCGTCCCCACCAGCTCGGTGCGTTTCTTCAAACAGGCTTGCCCTATAGGATTCCCGGCTCATCATAAGCAATTGGTTTTCGGGGCCACCCCTCCTTTTTCCAGCCCCCCCCCCTTGTCCAATGGCATCCCCCCGTTTTGTCCAATGGCACTTGCTTGCTTGCTCTTGCGTGTTTGCTCTCGCTTGCTTGCTCTTGCTTGTCCTTGCTTGCTTGGACTTGATCGCTGGCCCTGTCTTGCTTGTTATTGCTCGCCTGCGTTTGCTTTCTTCCGTGTGCTTGCTTGCGTTTGCTTGAGTTTGCTCCTCCAGTCCTCCTCCCGTCCTGCTTATGTCCTCCTTTAGTCCTCATCCCATCCTCCTCTCGTCCTTCCCAGGTCCTCGTATCTATTTGGAGTCAACGCTGGCTGATACCCGTTGTTCCGCCTCAACATGGATTCGAGACGACCCCGGATGGCCACAAGACGGCGAACGACGGTCCAGGCTGGCCCCAAGACTGCCCCAGATGGCCCGAAGACTGTCCTCGAGGCCCCAAAGACGGCCAAATAAGGCTCTAACAAGACGCCCCAGAGGGCCTCCAGAGGCCAAAACCGTTCAAAAACCGAAAGGTTTCTGCACGACTGCTACACGTCAGCTCATCGGCCTCCACGGCGCCCAAGACGGCCCAATAAGCCTCCAAGGGGCCCCAGACGGCCCAAGACGTCCCTCAGACGGCCCTCCAGCCCCCAAGAGGGGCACAAGATGCCCTCACACGGCTAAGCGATCGGTGCTTATCCACACGGCTGGGCGAAGGGCGACGCCCCAGACCCGCCGGGTGGCCCGCCAGATTAAGCCAAGATGTCTTGAGCCATGGTCACCCGCCCCGAGTTCGCATGGGTTTCCGTCCACCGCGTTCGCATGGATACCGCCAGAGCCCGGGGGAATCCACGAGAAGCTGTAAGGATCAGCAGCAGGGGCAGGAGGCGCATAATATTCATATGGAAGAGAAGCAGATAGAGAGGAAGGCAGGGATGGAGGGAAGGGAAAGGAAGGGAAGGGAAGAAAAGAAAACACATGATAGGGAGGGAGGGATTTTGGATTGCCTGCTCGTCGAAGCAACTAGCCTGTCGAGTTACGGCGGCGGCGCGGCTAGCGATGCAACTGAAATAGCGAGATCGCACGGGCACCTAAAGATTGCAGTATACAGTACCAGTACACCAAACCCACCTCTCCTTACGACCGACACGACGAGCACCTCCCACTAGAAAGGCGCGGCACGGGCTCGGGCTGTCGAGGCTGAGCCATCATCAGGCCAGCGAGCGCCGCTGAAACGTCATCGATCCCCCTCCATCCCAAACCGATCCAAGCCCAGACCCAACGCTTCCCAGTTCGTGACAGCAACTGGCAGCCGATTGGCACACAAACCGGCAGGTTGGCGATACGTCTGGGCGCCGAGAAATCGGCGGCACCAGGCAATGAGCGAATCCCTCTCCTCCGGAACCTACCCCCTGTCCTCTCACCACCTACCAACCCGACCCATATCAGACGAGACACGCCGCGGTCTGAGACACGCGGAACCGAATCATCAGCTGGCAGCCGCGGGGCTCAACCCGCGCGGCAGGGCGGTGGGAGCACAGGCCCGCTCGGGCAGCGACTGAAAACCGTGGTCTGCGCTAGGACGAGCGGAGCGGCAGGCTGCACAAAGGAAGGCGGTCCTGCAGGCTTTGTGGCGCTGGATCCCTGCCCAAGAGAGGACCCCAATCTCCAACTGACTGGCAGCTACGACGACACCATCGCAGCAGGGTGCACTCTCGCCCGATCCACGGATACACAAAGCAATGAGCTGCCAAAATGGCGCTGGCGTGGGCGCAAGAGAGCGCGCACGACGAAGTGAACGATCCCGCCCAGCTACCCCTCTGCTGCTGCCCATACCGTGCACAAGCCCTCCTCGCAAACTGCCCCTGCAAAGAGAGGCAGGCAGCGTGCAAGCAAGAGGGAGGGCGAGCACGCAAGCGAGAGAAGCTGGAAGCGAGAGAGCGGCGGCAAGCGAGAGAGGCTCGCTGGCAGGCTGGCGAGCCAGCCACCGTACCTCGCGGGCGGGGGGAGGCGAAACGGCGCTGCCCCCTACCGGCCAGCCTTGGAGGGGCCGCACCAGCAGGGGGGGGGGCGCACGCGGTCAACAGGGGGAGGACTGCAGTCGCCCCGCACACAAGTGTGCGGGGGTCCATGCCCCGCAGGCCCTGGCTGCTTGCCTGCCAGGGCCACCTGGACCTGACCCACGCCCAGGCACGTCGGAACGAAACTGACTGATCAATCAGCGCGGCGAGAGGCGGCTGGGGAAGGTACAAAGAGAGCGCGGGGCGGCAAGCAGAGGGGGCGGCTGGCGGCGAGAGAGCAAGAAAACGAAAAAGGCAGGTCGTTCCCTCGCTCGATCATCGTCGTCGTCGTCGTATCCCTCCTGATAGAAGCCTGCGACATCCACAGCACTAGCGAATCAGCAAGAATGACCTGCGGACTGCCTGAAGCACTGGCGAGATCGAGGAGAAATGCCCCGACGTTCACAGTGATAACCTTCACCGTATACTGAGTGCGCCAGCCAACTGAGACATACACTGCCAAAACGGCAGAGGAGGGAAGAAGGAGGTGGGCAGGGACGGTGACAAATGGGGTGCGAAGTGTGTGAGAGATGCAAGAAGCCACCAGACGCGGGAAGAACGTCCGCCCGCCTGCGCTCCTCACCTCACTCCTCCACCCAACCTTCTTCTAGCCAAAGATATCGCTGCCGAAATTCGGCTGCAACGTCCAAGGAGCTATACGTGCGGCGAGGCGCGCCTTACGTCTATCTCTGGCCTCGGCGCGTTTGCGCTGAATCATGTCACGCTGTGCGTCCGTGAGCTGAACTGGAGTGGGCACAGGAGGGGGAGCAGAGGCAGGGGCGACGTGTGACGCAGACGCTGAGTCTTCTAGAAAGGCAAGGGCGTCTGCGTATTCCTGCTCTTCGTCCGCCTCGGCAGGCCCTGCCTGCCGAGGAGTGGCACTGGGATCGAACACGAGGGACGGTTCGGGCAGATCGGCAGCTGGCCTTTCACCTGGGAGCTCGGGGGGCAAGAACCTAGAGCTTTCAGGATCGGCGCGGAGGCGTCGCCTCGTGGTTCCTACGAAATCCGGGGCCCACTCCTCGTTCGTACCGAGATACGGGTCCCAGGCTACATAAAATGCCTCTAGTGCCCCACGGAGTGCCCCTTCCTCCTCCTCCAGGTCCTCAGGCCATGCCTGACGGTCGCTCGTCACACGCATATGATTGACCGCATCCACAATACCGTGAGCCAAGACCTGACAAAGCGCCAGGGGGTTTGTCTTCTTTTTGGCCGTCCGCCATTCATCCTTCTGGCCGTCGAAACCCAAGAGTATTTCGTGGGCGTTCCGACCGTGGGAGGGAGGGAGGGAGGAGGAGCAGCAGCAGCAGCAGGAGCGGCAGGAAGAAAGGGGGGAGGGGCCTCCTCCCTCATTGTCCGTTCTCCTCTCTCTTCGTTCGTACCTCCTCCTCCTCCTCCTCCTCCTCCTCCTCCTC
>CAUYUJ010000969.1:164453-191953 GCA_963575745.1 Prorocentrum cordatum
GGCAACTATCGGGCAATTGTCGGGCGCGTCTCGGGCAAATTGCGGTCGTGTTCCGAATTCAATTTCGGGCGAGTCTCAAGATATTATCGGGCAATTCTCGGGCAAATTTCGGGCGCGTCTCGGGCAACCTTGATATAACAATGGCCGACGTGAAGACCCCGATCGGGATCCGCCTCCGTTTCGCGGCATGTCTGATATTGCCAGTGGCGCCGCCTCCGTTTCGCGGCATGTCCATTGTTGACAGAGAGGGGGCGCGGAGAGCGCGCTGGAGATCGGGAATGACATCCTCCCTCACCGCCCCGCACCCCCTTCCCCACATCCCATCCATCGGACCGTCCGATGGACGCGGAGGGAGGAAGTGCGGGGGTGAAGATACGGAGATGATGTCAGTCCTATCCTTGGTGCAACGGCCACATGCGTGATTGGTGTCCGTAGCCGTCTTGGCTCAGAGGTTTGCTGAATGGGGAAGCGAGGCCGACGCTCCAGATCGCCACCATATCGACAGTTTAGCTGGGAGCGCGATGATGATCGCTTCGCTGGGGGCCTGCACGGTGGCGCGAGCTCCGAGGATTCGGCGGACCTGGAGGACCACTTGCTGCAGCTGTACGCGACGGGGCGCATCGACGCAAAGGCCCTTTGCTTGACTTGCTTCTTCGCGGTCAAAGCTGGGGCCAGAGGAACATTGTTGGAGAAGTTGCAGTTCGGCCCAGGCAAGCAAAGTGGCAAATATGCGAAACATTTGAGAGATGCCTTACCTGAACAAGTTTCGGCGCCAGAGTTGCATTTCTTAGACCTACCTGTGTATTTGAACGGTGCTCGGACGGTGAAACCGTTTGCATGTGCACCCCCTCACGAATGTTTGGAGGCCGAGCTAGACCATCTTCGAAACCAAGGCATAGAGGTGACCAACATGGCATTGGATACCGATTGGTCTGAAGCGTTCCTTGGCCGCGACCATTACGATATGCCAGGCGACACGCGCCCAGCATTTCCAGTTGCTCTCTATTTTGATGGCATCAAATACACCCGCTCGATTGGCCCTGGACGGGCCGACTCGGTGTTCGCAGTGACTTGTTATAATTTGTGCACTAAATCAAGGCACGTCATCGCTGTGTTGAGCAAGAAAGAGCAATGCAAATGTGGCTGTCGCGGATGGGACTCGCACTGGCAGATATTCAATTATATTAGGTGGTCGATGAAGGCCCGAAGGACGCCCACAAGCGGAACCCCCGCACTAGGAATTGGGTCGGGGAGGATTAAGGGGGAGGGGGACATGTGAGGGGGGAGGAACACGAGGAGCGACGGAATAACACGAGGAACGAGGACCACGAACAGCATGTATTCCTTCACGCATCCCTTCGAGGAGACGCGTGAAGGAATACATAACGTTCAGCGTGCTGCTTCGACCCCCCCCCCCAGGCAGCAGCTAAAGGCGTGAGGCCCAATGCGCGGTGGGACGGCGCTCCATGGGGCGAGGGGTCAAAGTCAGGTGAGATAGCGGAGATCCCGATGGGCGCCAGATACCTGCTAGTGCAAGTGAAAGCCGACTGGATGGAACTCAGCAGCACTTTGGGGTTCCCGACCTGGGCTTCGTTTTTTTCGCCATGTTTCCTTTGCGCATGCACGAGAGACACCATGTACGATTTCAGCCATGCGACTGTGCACAACCTGGGCTGGGGCAAACGGGGCAACTCGTATGAGGTCGAGTGCAGCAGCCATGAAATTATGGTGGATGTGGTCTCGGATGATGTCAGACAGTTGATCGTGCAGATTGGTAAGCTCCGCCTGGCGAAAAAGAAAACATGCCTTGGCCGAATCCTCGGCGAAGACGTCCCAACGCTTGGATTGAGGAAAGGGGACAGGCTGGATCCATGTACAGATTTGCCCAACACGGATGACTTTGAGACTCGGAGCACCCCGTTCGTTTGCGTGTTTTGGAGGGCGAGGTTAGACGACAGAGGCAGGATCGCGTCGTGGGTTCTCCGCCGCAATCCGTTATTTTGCCCAGAGCTGGGGACCACGCCAGACAGTGTGCTGCACTTAGACACGCTTCATACACTATATTTAGGAGTGTTCCAGACATTCGTGTTGAAAGTGCTTACGTGCCTAGTTGACGCCAATATATTCAATGTTGTAGGACCACAGGAGGTCATCCGGGCAGTGAGTCTTAAAAGATTGTTCAGCGATTATAAAGGTTGGTGCAACACACACACAACATCGACAAAAGCTATCAGTTGAGTACACTAACGACATCAATGGTATACCAGAAGAGGGGGAACACAGAATTAAAAACAAAAGCTGCCGAGACAGGCATCCTCCTCCGGTGGGCACATGAGTATTGCACCCGTCCTGGTGGCACGCCGTTTCCTGAACGTGATACCCTCGGAGCAGCTGGTACTTGTATTATTGATTATATGTCAATCCTCCGTAGGTGTGGAATTCGTGTCGGTGTGGATGACTGTCGCGAACTAATGTTTTTATGCCTAAGACATTTGACACTGATGGATGACGCGGGATGTGAACCCCTGCCAAAATCACATATGTTTGTGCACATCACGCAGAGGGTGCACATTCAAGGCAACCCACGTTTCTACAGTACCTTCTTGGACGAAACCCTGAACCTTGCGATTGCAAAGATGGCAGCAGCTGCTCATAGAACAAACTGGGAAGAATCGATTATGCGTCGATCCCGTTTGCTACCGCTCGTTTCGAAGAACTGTGCGTTCGCAGCAGTGTGAAAGAAGGTCAGGAGAACGCAATGCATCATCATCACCATCATCATCACCAGCATCATCAATCAACAACCACGTTGAAATTCAACAACGCAACACATAACATAAACACAACAAGGGTTGAGAGAAGGAATGTAGGATAGTAGGGTTAGCCTAGTGGAAGGCAAGGCAGACCAATAACTCGGCCAACACACGGTCAAATTTCGGGCAAATTCCAGGAGTTTCGGGCACACCTCGGACAAGTATCGGGCAAATCTAGATCGGGCAAATCTCGGGCAATTCTCGGGCACAGCTCTGGCAAGTCTCGGGCAAATATCGGGCAAGCATTCCGACGTGTATCGGGCGAGTCTCGGGCACGTTTCGGGCATGTCTCAATCGCGGTGCTAGAAAGCATCTGCCAGGCATACACCAGGCGATCTTCGCAAGCTCGGGCAACGCTCGGGGGCATTCTCACATGTCCATGCTCGCGCAATGCCCGATCCCGCTCGAGAAACGAATGACGCCCCCCCCCCGTTGAGGATCATGCCCCAGTGGCTCCGACGCCCCGCCTCCCCGCGCACCCGAAGGCCGCCATGAGCATCAAGAGGAAGACCGAGACGGAGGGGGGGAGCATCAAGAAGAACAAGGCTAGCGAGCTGGCGAACACCAGCGAGTTGACTGAGGACGTCATGCACGACATCACTACGGAATGGCAGGACCGACCGCCCCGCCGCTTCGAGATCCGACTGGATGATACAGGGCGCGGTTCGGCAGTTGCGCGCATGCGCGGGCGGGGGGGGGAGGGCAGGGCGGGGAATGGCCAATCGCAGAAGCCGAGTTCAGCTCGATGCGGTCGTCGATGCGACAGTTGGGAGACACGACTGCGCTCCCCCTCCTTCCTTCTAAAGGTTGCTCCCCTTCTCTCAGATATTAGTTATGTCCCTCTCCTTCTCTCGTCCGCTCTATCGATGTATCTCGTTATATACATGTGTACATTATAGATAGACGTGTCTGCATTTGCATTTACGTGGTCACACACGCGAGCTAATGCATACATATAGTCAGTGTGCGGCGGGCACACACGTGCACGCTTGCAAGTTGTTCAGCACATCTATACTTGTACATGTGCACACGTATGTACATAAATGTATGGGTATGTCGTACACGCATGTGTGGTCCACCCTCTGTCTTTGTACGCGTGGGCATACGTGCACACGCATTCATATGTATGCACACATCTCGATACAATATCACGCCCCTCGCATGATATGACTGACTCGAACCCTCTTCGTTTGTATATACGCATATGCAGGCATAGACATATGGTTTTTACACGCACGTGTTCATGCATGTTCAATATATATATATACATATATACATATATATATATATACATGTGTGGACGCTTGCGTGAATCCTAGCGATGTCGATGTTTGTCTATGTGCACCACCGCTCGGCATGGCCCAAATGGTTTCGCTCGCGCTGTTGCTGCAGCCGTGTAAACCTACATCGCAAACCACGTTTCTCATATCTTGCATATGTTATGTATGATCCCTCTTTGAACTATATGCTCCACTCGCTGTCTGCATCGGTGATTTCTTTCTCGCCCCTCCCTCCCCCCTGTCGCGCCTCGCACCCGCCCTCTCTGCGCGTATAGACCTGTCGTCAAACACTCACGTTATTGTTCAGCTCGCCTACGTAATAATGGCTCATATCTTATTGTTATGCAACGGGGCTGCCCCTCTCTCCGTCCCCCGCGCGTGCGGGGTGCGATCGTATTCCGCTCATCTGAGTGTGAACGCATGCGTTTATACACAATTGCGCGGCTGTGCATTTCTACGCATAGCTCTGCCATAGGGTGAGAAGACGTATGTATGTATATATATATATATATGTGTACACACATGCATCGATGACAGCGTGGTAATGTCTCTCCCCGCGCGCGTGCGTAGACGCGCCGCATGTGCACGCACATGTATGTACATTCTCGCGTTACACACATGTGCACACACGTTCCCTCTCTCTCTGTCGCTCTACCTCTCTCTCTGGCACCTCGTTCTTTCTTTCTCTCTGGTTCGTTCGTGATGTGTGGTTTGTGTTTCCGCTTTTTGTTCTCTCTCTCTCTCTCTCTCTCTCTCTCTCTCTCTCTCTCTCTTTCTCCCGTCTCACACGCTACCTCGCCCCTCCCGCGCTATCCCGTCAGAAGGAACTGGCGCGCGACCTCATGACCGACAATGGCGCCAAGCCCCCCGACCACCTCCACGTCTTGTCCATTGGGTGCGGCATGAACACGGGGGCGATCGCGATCAAGGAGGCTCGCGCGATCGGAGATGAGGACACGATTGAGGAGGAGGAGGAGGAGGAGGAGGAGGAGGAGTAGGCGGCGGAGGAGAAGAGGAGGAGGAGGAGGAGGAAGAGTGGGATATCTGATAGAGACATGGAGGGGAATGCGCATGGGATGCAGGACAGCACGGGGAGGGATGACACAGGGGAGGGGGGAGAAACAATATGAAATGTGGGAGGATCTGTACCTACGTCTGGGCCCTCACAACACCCTCCCTTCACCAAATCTCATCATCCTCCCCATCCTCCCTTTCTCATCGTCCTCCTCCGTGCCCCTTCATCCCTCATTTGTCGTCGCTCTCCCATCCAAACTCCTCGTACGTCCCTCGTCCACTGGCCCTTCCTCGCACCCCCCGCCCCCGCCCTCCAATGCCGGTTGAACCCCCTCCCGCGCCCCGCAGATGGGGATCCGCGTGACCAACTACTGCTACGACAAGAAGGAGTGGCTGCAGCGGCACGCCATATGGGTGGCGAACGGCGCGTCGACCCACGCGCACGCTCCCTGCGACTTCACGAAGGCCACAAGGGGGGGGCGCGGAGGGCTACCCTTCAGCGTAAGAGCATGCTGAAAGGTGAGAGCTTCAAATGTCCGTTCGAGGACCCCCTCTGGGCCCTTTCTTAGGGCGTCCTGGGGCCCTCTGCGGCCGTCTGGGAGCCCTCGGGCAGTCTGGGAGCCCTCTTGGGAGCCCCTTGGGCCGTCTTGGGACGATCTTCGGGGCCTCGCGGGCCGTCTTGAACGCTGTCAAAGCCCACTATAAGAATATGATTCAACCCCCCCCAAAAAAAAAAAAACAACAACAACAACAAAATGTTTTTCCGATAAGGATGAGGCCATTTGTGCCTCTTGGGCTCTCTCGGGAGAGGCCTCTTGGAGGCCTCTTGGGGCGTAATTGGGGGCTTCTTGGCGGTATGAGAGGCGTCTCTGAGGCCATCTTGAGCCAGCTAGCTTGACCGTCTTGGAGGGCATCTAAGCTGTCGTGGAGCGGGGAAGAAAGCTCCTGGAGCCCCGCCACCGCCATGGAGGAGTGGGCCTGCCCCCCCCCCCGAGCCTCGAACGCCAGTTATACACGCACACGCACACACATACGTATATTTATATTTATATAAACAAATCAACTAAAACATGAACCAAACACACATACATGAACAAACATTTAAGCAACTCAGCATGTATATATATAATACATGTATGCACGTACGTACACATGCATACATATATGCATGCATGAATGCATGCATGATTGAATGTATGTAGGTACGGATGCATGTACGTGCGTCTGTATGTATATGCGTATATATGCATGCATGCATGGATGGATGCACTTGCATGGGTATAAGCATTTAGGCGTAACTGCGTTTATAAATGACGTCAAACATTATAGAGTTAAACAGATATGTTGGAAGGATGGAGCAGGAGGGAATGTCAAGGAATACGTGCGAACATACCAATGTTGTAAGTTTCTCGGCATCCAACATGACCTCGATGCAAGTCGTTCCATCTGTCATTAATCTGCGTCACGTGCCCGCCATGTGTTGCGGAGGTGGTGTGCGCATGCTTCTCGAGCGAGGTAACTGCGGCATTCAAGAGCCGTGCGCCCGCATCCATCTCGCCCGCGCCGCCCCTGCGCCCGCCAGTTGAACCTGAACAAGATCAGGGACGCGCAGGTGATCATCGCCGCACCAGACAGTGCACCATTCCCTGTTGACGGCCAGGGGTTGCAGAAGGACGATGACGACAACGAATGGTTGTCGATGCTTGCATGCATTGTGGGCCAAGCGCGCCGAGAGACCGAGGCGCTCGAGATATTTGTGATTGAGACCCAGCTAGAGCTAGCAGATGTCCCGCCTGGGCGGGCGGCCAGCCAAGCAGACGAAGTGATCGAATATCTGACTTCAGAGCTCGGGGATGGTTGGTGCGTTTGGCCATGGCTGCTGAGCTCGGAGCAGCTGGGGCTGCCCCAGGAGCGCACTAGGATGCACATCTGTGGTAGGAGGAACAAGCTGTTCAAGGATGGAGCGGACCATCCACCATGTTTGCGCCCAGAACAGTTCCGTTTGCCAAAGTTTCAGCTGGCAGATATGCTCGACAGGAGCCTCCCGAAGGTCCAGGTGACTGACCTGGATGATGCCATGCAGGCGAATTTAAGATCGTACAAGGATATTTGCATGCTCGAGTCTGCTGGCAACATTTATGTGTGTGATTTAAGCACGCCCCCCAAAGACTTGCCGAGGGCGAACATTTGCCCCGAGCTCACGCAAGACAACCATCACTTGTTTGTCTTTGAAAAGGGGACGCTGGATTTCACGATCCATCGGTTCCTGTCGCCAGCAGAGAGGTTCATGATTCAAGGCTTCTCCCCCGAGGTTGCCACTAATTTTTCAGATGCCATCTGTGCTGTCTCAGCCTCGGGCGCTGCGTGCTCGATGGTCCGCATTGGCCTCTCAGTGGCATGCTGCTTTACAGACCACCGCTAAGTGTCATTGCGACGTGCAGCGTCGCCGCGACTCGAGGGTGCGCTCTGTGCAACCGCCCATGTAGAGGAGATGAGGGCGACCATGCAGGGGGGGAGTACCCACCTATATATATATGTATATATATACATACATACATACATACATGCATGCATGAATACATACATACATACATACATACATACATACATACATATACATACCTATACATACATATACATACATGTACATACATATACATACATATACATACATATACATACATACATACATACATACATCATATGCATACAAGCACGTTTAGAATTATACGTACATGCTTATATACGTATACACCTATGTATATACATTCATATTCATGGCTATGAAGGTTACGTCAACTCGCACACGTTCGGACATATATGAGTATACAAGGGCGCACGCACACATATGCGCATGTAAGCCTACGCTTGCAACGCCTCCATGCACATGCATCGATACGCATATATAGATACACACATATCTGTATATGTATACAGAAATGTATGTATTATCACGTCGGTCCACGCATCGACTAAGACACCATGCGCCAAACTCAATACATGTGTGTATATGTACAGTTGTAAGTGCATGCATATATGCTATCACACAACGGCATATTAACACACCTACACATATGTAAAGATGCGGGATGCACGTGAGAGGGACGGATCGATATCTACGTATGGCGGGATACAGAAATATCGTGAGCGGGGGTGCCACAGAGGGGAACTAAGGAGAGCGAGAGCGAGAGAGAGAGAGAGAGAAAGCGAGACAATACTATCTACCAGAGAAAGAGAAAAAGAGAGAGAGAGGCAGAGATATAGAGAGATACCTACAACGTAAAAAGAGCGACCGAGACCTGAACAGAGTGAGGGAGGGAGAAACAAAGAGAGAGGGACAGACAGATAACCAGAGAGAGAGAGACAGAGACAGAGACAGAGAGAGATACAGCGAGAGAGAGAGAGAGAAATAAGAACGACGAAACGAATCAATAAAACTAGACAACAAAAAAAACTGATACGTCGGATACGCAACAACTGATGTCGGCGAATGCGACTTACAACAATGCGGTCTGGGGCTAGACGTCGAGCTAACGTTAGAAATCAAATCCATGGCGACACATGGGGGTGGGAACGCACATGCATACGATCATACAGACACACACACACACGTCGGCATTGCACTGGAAGCGGGGAGATACCGTTATATGACGCAATGTATTTAGATGAGGGCGATGGGCGCACTAATCAGATTGACGTGCTTCGACGAAGGCGCTGCGTTATATATGTTTCCCGCTCGCTGCCAGTCTTGCCTGACAGTCGTTCCAGGCGGAGTTGCGTTTATCCTGCTGTCCTCTAGTCCTCCTGTCCTCCGCCCCTGCCTCCTGTCCTCCGCCCCCACCCTCCCCTCGCCCCATCCCCTGGCGCTCCCGCCCTCTTTCTCCTCCTGGTCCTTTCTCCTCGATCCATCTCCCCCTCACATTCCTTTCCCTCGCTGTCAGCGATGATATTCGACCGCTTGCGGGTGCAACTTCAGTCGTGCAGGAACTTGTCAAACACTGACCGCCTCCTCCTGACCTATTTATCCCTAGTGCCTTGGTGCGCGGTTCCGTCCATCGTCTCCAATCTTCCCTTCCTCGTTGTACGCACCTGCGTCTGTGCGCTGCTTATGATGCATTGCAAGATGATGATGATGATGATGCTGCTGCTGCTGCTGTTGCTGATGATGATGATGATGATGATGATGTTGCTGATGCCGGTTTCTCGCCTCCCCGTTTCTACTTACACTACGGCCCAGTTTCTACTTACACTACGGCCCAGTCGTCTCACAAATGCCAACCAACGAATTAGAAATCCCAGCCGCGATAAGAAGATACACGTGATCACCGACTGTGCAGTATAATTATACCATGGCGGATATGGTGGATTAAGGGTGCGAGGCTAGTTCAACTAGCACGGAGCAGCCCGCTGGCCACGATTGCCACAAAACAACACCACATCGCACATTCTGTGTAGATTATAAGATGCGGAAACCAAAGCTGCGCGCAAAAAAAATCAAGCGCAAAAAAAAATCAGAAAACGTTTTCTGAAAAAACGCACGCCCAGAAAATTTCATTTTTTCTTAAAAAAAAAGACCTCTGGGAAGGAGCGGCTTCGCCAGATTGTGCGCACCAGCGATAGGCAGCTGCACTTCGGCGATTACTGGCAGAGCAGGCCGCGGGCGGGGGGCCCTCCTCGGGAGCCAGCGGCGACGGCCAGGGCTCGCGATCAGCATCGGGCGCTGCTCCTCCAGCACCTGCGGGCGTACGCGGACCCGATCCCAGACGCCGCAGAGTTCATCGCGGGAATCCCTTCCAAGAACGCCGGGCGCTGGGGCGTCAACGAGGATGTCGTGAAGGCCATCGCCAGCAGGAAGGTCCACTACATGCATTTGCTGACCCACCAGATGGAGCACGACCGTCTGCTCTTCTGCGAGGAGTGGCCGGACCTCAGCCCAGCCTCTGGCGGGTGGTGGGTGCTCCAGGAAGAGGACTGGCTGCAGCTGAAGCAGGAATGGCGGGGGTTGTCTCCAGCGATGCGAAAGCCCAGTCGACCCCCAGCAACGCCCTCTCCGCCCATCCCCGCTTCCCCCCGCGCGGGAGGGGGGGGGGTCGGCGAACGAGGAGGGAGAGGACGAGGAGGGGGGAGGGGAGGGGAGAGGGGGCCAGGGCGAGGAGGGGGAGTGGGGAGAGGGCGGCACCGACGGAGACACCCGTCGCCTCGATTGAGGACTTCCCCGGCGTGCGCGACACGCGCGACTACGTCAAGCACATTTTGACGCTGCACGATGGCGAGGCCAGGCTTGTGCGCACAGAGTGGAAGCCCTTCCCAGCCTCTGGCGGGAGCATCCTTCAACCTGCCTACTGGCATTACCAATTCGCGCGCAGCTGGGCGACTTATTCGTGGCTCTCCTCACGCAAAGGGCACTTGACCAACGAAGACTTGGAGTTGATCATGACACAGGACGGCGGCGAGACTGGCTTGATGAGGTAGAACCCAGCCTCTGGCGGGAACTGGCAGATCCGCACTGGCCAATTCATCACGCTGGCCGAACTCTTCTGGTTCGGGAAAGACTGGTGCTCATGCTACGATATCTACCGCGCTTACCTGAGCCTGCCTGTCTGGATCCAGAAGCGCAAGCATCCTGTCTCGCAGAATGCGCCGGGAACCAAGAGGCGCAACGCGAAAGCGTTTCACTACCAGGAGACCGGTATGCACGGTTTGCCCACGGCGCCTTGGAAACGCGGGCGGCGGTGAGCACGTGCCCTTGGCGCCTTCGGTGCCGATCCCAGCCTCTGGCGGGAATAGTCTCGCGCCCAGCTCCGGTGCCCGTGTCAGTTTTGGCGGAAGTGCAGATTCCGCGCCCAGCTCTGGCGCCCGTGTCAGTTTTGGCGAGAGCGCAGATTCCGCGCCCGAGCGACGCCGAAAAACGTTTGAAATGAGCTTCCCTCGTCGTCGTCGTCGTCGTCCTCCCCTCCGCCTCCCTGCTGCATTATTCCTCAGTCCCCCCCCCCTGCTCCCGATGCTTACTTATCTTTCTCCCTCGTGAGGGCCAGGGCGCAGCGAAACCCAGCCTCTGGCGGGATGGAGGCTCGACGTCCGGGGAATGCCCCGGGCAACCAGAACAGGACTGCCTGCCCCGTCCTCCGGGGGACTTCGCTCCTGCGTCGCTATCCCGTCCTCTGCCTGCCCCCGGCTCTACTTGTCCCCCTGGAGCCTCTTGGGGGTTCCTGGGGCCTCCTGGGGCTTCCTGAGGCTTCCCAGGAACTCCAGGGGCCTCCCGGGGCCTCCTGCGGCCTCCTGGGGCCGCCCGGGACCTCCTGCGCCCTCCTGCGGCCTCCTGCGGCCTCCGGGGCTTTCCTGGTAAGAACAACGCAGGACACGTGACAAAACAAGGTATACCGAACCAAAAAAAACAAACTCAAAGTAGATCACACCCGCCCAAAAGTAGATGAGACCCGCCCAAAAGTAGGTCAGACCACACGCAAGGAGACCATACCCCGTGGAAAAGTAGATCAGACCCCGCCCAAATGTAGATCAGACCACCCGCAAGGAGACCGCACCCCGTCCAAAAGTACACCAGACCCGCCCAAAAGTAGACCAGACCACCCAAAAGTAGACCAGACCCCGTGGAAAAGTAGATCAGACCCCGCCCAAAAGTAGACCAGACCCCGCCCAAAAGTAGATCAGACCCCGCCCAAAAGTAGATCAGACCGCCCGCAAGGAGACGTGACCCCACCCACAAGTAGATCATACCCCGCCCAGAAGTAGATCAGACCTCCCACAAGGAGACCAGACCCCGCCCAAAAGTAGATCAACCCCCAGCCAAAAGAAGATCGGCCCCTGTCCCCAAGTAGCGCAGACCCGCCCAAATGTAGACCAGACCCCACCCCAAAGTAGATCCAGCCCCGCCCACAAGTAGATCAGACCAGCCGCAAGGAGACCAGACCCCGTCCCAAAGGAGACCAGACCCCGCCCAAAAATAAATCAGACCTCCCACATGTGCACCAGACGCCGCCCAGAAGTGTACCAGCCCCACCCCAGAGGAAATCATACCGCCCATTATGAGGCCAGATATCGTCCCAAAGTAGACCAGTTACCGCCCAGTAGGGCAGATTAAATACACCCAAAGAAAGCACCTGCCCCCGCCCATAATTGTACTACACTGCTCTTCGCAGCATGCAACAAACGCTTGACGCCCCTCTCACTATCCGATTGTGCGTAGCTGCGTGGGCTCGAGCGCGCACTGGTCCAGCCCGCGCTCTTCGTGCGGGCTATCGGCCGCGCGGGGTGACGGAGCGCTCCGCGCGCTCTCGCAGCCTCTGGCGCGATGGGGCTCCGTTGCAAGACGTGCCTTGAGCGCGCCAGAGATGATGGGAGCTGCAAAAACCCGAAGTGCACAGCATACCGCGCTCCAGTGCCGAGAGGGCAGCACTGGAAAATTGCCCGGTTGAGTGGTGCCTTGGGCAAAGCGGCCGACAAAGTAGGCGCATACGTCGCCGGCGGGTTCATCCTCACTTTGCTACACAGACATGACATACGTGTCGGCGTAGCGAGCGGCGAGTATCTTCGGGCCGCAGCCTCTGGCGCGACTGCAGTGCGCTTGGAGCTTTTAGCGGTGGTCTATCTGTGCTACTGGCGGCGGTCGACGAGCTCACTTCTTGGACACTTGTCAAAGGCATTATCCCGTTTTCAGCACGCGGAGTCCACAGAGCGAGCTGAAATGTTACAGGTCGCGTGGACTTCGATGGAAGCGGACATGAAGGGGCGCCAGGTTCTCGGATACCGTGACGAGCACAAGGTTGAGTTAATGCGCCGCGATGAGAGGAGCAAGCTCGGGAACGCAGCCTCTGGCGCGACTTTTGCGTATCATCCATTCATGAACCCGGCAAGTCGCCGCACTGGTGGACAGGAGTTCGCGCTGTTGCTGCCTGATGTGCGGGATGGCAACCTCCGGGCAGCTTGCGAGGACCTCGCCAAGGTGTTCCACGTGAAACCCACGTTCAGGGACGCGGAGAGCGCCCTGAGGAAGCACGAGATAAAGCTTTGGGCCGGGGCCCACGCCAAATACAATCGAATCAGGCGGTACGGGTGCTGCAAATGCACCCCGCCAGCGGGCTCCCGACCGCGCGTCGGGCCCAAGTGGAGCCCGGCAAGGGTTTCCTTTGTCCCTCTTCTGCGTCGTGCCCCCCCCGCCCCATGTGGCCCCTCTCCCTCCCCCTCGCGTGTCCTCTTCCTCCTCGTTCGCTGCCCGCGTTGACCCTCCCCCCCCCTCCCTCTCCCTCGGTCAAAAGGATCACGCAGGGCCGCCGCCCGCCCGCGCGCGGCACCTGCAGCTGCTTCCGGAACAGGGCTTCGTTTTTGATTCTCTTCTGGGAACCGTAGCGGAACATAGCCACCCGAACAGATACACCCGCGGCCCCGCGTCAGACGCGGGCCGCGCGGGCAGGTCGGCCCAATCCTTAGGGGGGGCGCCAGATATGAGATATTTGGGCGCGCTTGGCCCCGTCTTCCGTCTGCTGCGTGCCCCCGACGCAGTAATCCGGTAATCCTGTAGTCCCCCCCTCGCCCTCCCCCGCAAAGCGGATTGTTGTATTCCTGTCGTGTTCCCAAGGTTCATACGGTGGTTGTTCAAGGCGGAGGGCCTGGACGTGCCTGTCGACGAGGAAGATTGGCCCCTGCTCGCTGGCATGGGGTCCGGGGCCGAAGAGGGTTTGGACGACGCGGGAATTGATTCCTACGAATCGGCTGAGGTGGCCCGCGCAGCCTTGGCCGCTGTACTCGCAGCCCCTGGCGCGACGTCTCCGCAAGATGGCGTTGGTGCACCTCCCGAGTATATTTACGGACTCGACGACTTGGTTTGCTTCCTGTGCTTGTCCACAAACAAAGAAGCTGTTGCCCGCAAGGTGTTACCGCCGCCAGCGCTCCCGGTGTCCGTCGTTGAGGATTTGGGGATGGCTGCCCCCGTCGCAGCCTCTGGCGCGACAGCGTGCCCTGGCGAGACTCGTTGTTATGCGAGAATCACAACGAAAGCCACCGCGAAGCCAGCCATCGTCTCCATCTTGGCGTGGGTGTTCCAAGACATTTTGCGATGGGTGCGCGCGCCCGCCGCGGGGGCACTGTGTCAATGTTGCCGAGCTTGGCACGCTGGAGGCTTATTTCTGGCTTGCGCGCTGTCTGAGAGGAGGCGGTGCGTCGCAGACTCTGTCGCGAGCATCTTGTCCTTCGATGCGAAACCCGCCCAGGCATTGCTTCAAGCAGGGGCTTCGAGGAGTGATATTCTCCGCGCCTGGGCGCGCGCGTGGGACTTGCTCGACGGGCTCCCCCCGCGTGCCTGTTTGGGCTTCGACGAACGATTGTTGTCCATGGCACTAGTCCGCATGGGCGTCAAGGAACACTTTCGGGGTGACGCGAAGGACGCGGTTGCCCAGATGTTCTTGGACGCAGGCGGGGAGCATTCGCTTGCGAGGGAAGCGTCGTTCGCAGAGGTGGAGAAAGGGCAGCTTGCAGAGATCGAGTGCCATGTGTTGATGTTGGCGCACAGCGATTCTGGCCTCTGGCGATAATTCGCAGCCTCTGGCGCGAACCAGCATGGGGGGCGGCCGTTGGGGCGGCTGCTGGGGGGCGATCAGCATTGCCTGATCATGTCTGCTGCAATTGCGCGGGCTCGAGCAGCGGCGGCATGTGTAGGGCCGCTTTCAAGAGCTGGGCGTCGGCAAACGCAGCGCATGCTCGAACCTGCCAGGGAAAACTGAACCCGGTCAGTTTCTCACAGTGCTTGTTTCTTGCGTCGCACTTCTGCTGGATACGTTTATCGGAGACGGAGCGAGAAGCCATTTCTGCTATTATTATTACAACTATCACCACCACAATTACTACTAGTAGTACAATTGTTTCCGCTTCGCGAATCCCCGCCAGTCCATTCAGAAGCCCTTCCCATGAGAGCTGACGGGCAATGGAAAAAAGAAACACATATAGTGAAACAGAGCGGACAAGGAGAGGAGGGGGAGGAGGGTGTCGAGCCATCTTGGAGGCTATCTTGGAACACAGGAGGCTTTCTTGGAGCTATGGGGCACTTTTGGGGGTCTCAGGGATCTCTCGGCCCTCTTTTGGGGCATCTTGGGGCCCCCTTGGGGCTCTATGGGTCCTCTTGGGGCTCTTTTGGGGCATCTTGGGGCCCTCTTGGGTTTTTTTTTGTTGTTTGGGGGGGGGTCCTGGGGTCCTCTCGGGGCTCTTTTGGGGCATCTTGGGGCCCTCTTGGGGCTCTTTAGGGGTCTTGGGGCCCTCTTGGGGCTCTTTTGGGGCGTCTTGGGGCGGCGCTCCTGGGGCTTCCTTGGGGCTCTCTTGGGCCTCTCTTGGGGCCTTCTTGGGGGCTATGGAGCGCCTCCTGGGGCCACCTTGGAGGCCATCGATCAAAAAAGGAGGGGGGTCCCCGATTTGTCTCCCCCCTTGGGGGGCCACCGGAATCGCATCTTGGGGCGCTCTTGGGGCCCTCTTGGGCCGCTCTTGGGCGCTCTTGGGGCCGTCTGAGGGCCTCTTGGGCCGCTCTTGGAGCTCTCTTGGGCCATATTGGCGCCATCTTGAGGCCTCAAAAGCGCAGCGGAGGCGACAGGGCGAGAAGGCAAACATCATTGATTTTCTTCAGGTGTTTGAAGGAAATTGCTTTCTCGGGGAGGTCCTGACGGGTCTCCAAAAGCACCTGGGACCGTCTTGTGGTCCTCTTGGGGCCTCTTGGAGGCATGTTGTTAGCTATCTTGGGCCATGTTGGGCTGTCTCGACCGATATTGAAGGCCATCTTGGGCTCTCTGAGGCCCTCTTGGGGCCATCTTGGGCCGAAAAGGACCCCCTGACACATCGCGACCGCCCCCGTCCAAGTCCAGGGGAGGGGGTATGGGAGAGGGGTAAACCCCTCCCGAAGGGGAAAAGGGGGTTTTGGAAGAGGGAATAAAGATCTCGTTAGACCGCCTGTCGCCCAAAGGGATGGCGGGATTTCGAGTCCCAGCATTACTATCATGATTATTGTTTCTGCTATCAAATTTCACTGATCAAATGGTGACGCTATTGGCGTTTATACGATCACAAATGCATCCCCTACACCTCTATCGTCCGCGCCGCTACTGCGATTGCAGCTACTACAATTATTACGGCGGCGACGGCGACGGTGACGGCGACGACGACGGCGGCGCCGATGCTTATTGTGATGATTTTGGCCTTGGTGGACCGGTCAGATCATCACCTACGGCATCGTGAACAGCACGTGCGAGAAGAGCAGGCGTTGGCAGCGGCAGCAGGTTGCGGCGCTGCTGAGCGAGACGGCAGTCGCGAAGCTGGAGCCCGACATCAGCCGCTACAGCACTGCGATCAGCGCCTGCGAGAATGTGCAGTGACAGACAGCTCTGGCTCGGTTCAGCGAGAAGTTGGGAGCGAAGCTGGAGCCCAACCTCATCACCCACGGCACTGTGAACAGCGCCTGCGAGAAGGTGCGGCCTCGGCAGCGGCCGCAGGCTGCGACGCTGCTGAGCGAGATGCTCGCGTGGAAGCTCGAGCCCGCCATGGTCAACCACGCGCGCGAGAAAGGCCGGCAGTGGCAGCTGGCCATGGCGATGCTCAGCGCCATGTTGGTGGCGACGTCGGAGGTCAGGCTCACGTCCGAGAAGGGTTGGCCGTGGCAGCCTTCCCTGGCGCTGCTCAGCGAGATGGCGGTGACGCTGGAGCCCAGACTCATCAGCACCTACGCACAGGGAACAGCGCGTGCGAGAAGACCAGGCGTTGGCAGTGGCAGCCAGCAGCGGCGCTGCTGAGCAAAATTGTGGTCGCGATGCTGGAGCCCAACATCATCACGTACAGCATCGTGAACAGCACGCGCGAGAAGAGCAGACGTTGGCAGTGGAAGCAGGCTGCGGCGCTGCTGAGCGAGACGGCAGTCGCGGAGCTGGAGCCCGACATCAGCCGCTGCAGCACTGTGATCAGCGCCTGCGAGAAGGTGCAGTGGCAGACAGCTCTGGCTCGTCTCAGCGAGAAGTTGGGGGCGAAGCTGGAGCCCACCAACATCATCTACGGCACTGTGAACAGCGCCTGCGAGAAGATGCGGCCTCGGCAGCGGCAGCGGGCTGCGACGCTGCTGAGCGAGATGCTCGCGTGGAAGCTCGAGCCCGCCATGATCAACCACGCGCGCGAGAAGGGCCGGCAGTGGCAACTGGCCACGGCGATGCCCAGCGCGATGTCGGCGGCGACGTTGGAGGTCAGGGTCACGTCCGAGAAGGGCTGGCCGCGGCAGCCATCCCTGGCGCTGCTCAACGAGATGCCGGTGGCGCTGGGGCCCAACCTCACATGCGAGACGGGCGGGCAGCGGCAGCCGGCCCCGGCGATGCATCAGACCAAGCGGCCCCCTCTGACGACGATGACTTGTAGACCGCGCGCGCGTGACGGGGCAGTCACTGTCGCCCCGCGCCGCGCGCCCCTGGGGCCCCCGTCTCGCCGCCCTGAGACGGAGGCGCGGTGCCGCGCGAGGAACAGCGCACTGTCGTTAGTCCGCGCTGACCGTCGACGCATCAGAGCAGACGCCCACTGGGCACCCCTGAGGGCAGCCGACCGCAGCCGACCTCTCCAAGTGGTGCAGGTCCCTTAGGCCTGCAGAGCTCACCGCGGTTGTGCCTTTGTTTCTCCAGCTGAAACTGGGCCCGTTAGGCCAGGAAGGAACGCGGTTCGATATTATCGCTCTTCTCACTTAAAACAGGGCCCGCTAGGCCAATGGTTTCTCACTGCGTTGGCGCCGCCGACGACCGCCCATCCGAACCTGCCCCGACGTTTCCGACTAGACGCCCACCTGGCACCCCGGGAGGCAGCCGAACCTGCCCCGACGCACCTGACCAGACGCCAGCAGCCGACTGCAGCTATCCCCCCATGTGGCGCAGGCCCCCAGGCCTGCCGGACTCGCCGTGGTTGCGCCTCTGATTCTTCAGTTAAAACAGGGCCCGTTAAGCCACGAAGGGGCGCTGTTCGATATGATCGCTCTTCCCACTGGAAATTAGGCCCGTTAGGCCAGAGGTTTCACACTCCCGTTCTTAGACAGCATGCAGTGGTCGTTTGCCACCCTTGGTTTGGACTTCCGACATCGCGCACGCACGGTGGCTTGGGCGGGGGCCTCCGGCGGCGGCCCCCGCTCGTATCACCCTAGACGCGACTCCCACAGCGCTCGCTGTGGCCGACGTCCGACTTGCAGGCAGTGCTCCCCCGAGCATCCAAGAGCTCCTAGATCCAAGCTCTCACCTAAAGTAAGTGATGGAAGAGATGCAGCAACATTTAGGAGAAACATGATCTCTTAAACGTGAGGCACGCGTGTAGCCTATGCGCAATGCATGGTCGCGAGGTGGTGCATGAGCATATCTTGAGACATATGTTCGCATACGACTCTTGCCAGCGTGGGCCCGCGGTGGCCGCGCGGTTCGCCCAGGGCTATAGCCACGGGTTGCGCCCATGTGCGGTGGCCGCGTATGCGCGGCGGCCATCGTGTGCATGCGTCGAGGGCGATGGCCCAGGTTGCACCCCATGGGTCGCGCTAAGCGCGCGCTATGCATCGAACCACGTGAGTTTTATTCCACAAACAGCGCTTGAGTGCAATTCGCCAAGGTATCGCGGCGTTGGCCGCCGTGGTGCCATCGTGCCCCCCCCCCCCCCGCGCGGGCGGGTTGGCCGAAGTTTCGCAGCGTTGGCAATTAATCGTTCGTGCGCCCCCCCCCCCCGTACGTGTTGATTGGCCGAGATGTCGCCACATTGTTTTACATGGTTCGACCTAATGTGAACCAGGTTGAACGTCTTGTATCCAACGCATGTAACACGCAGTTGAACATCAAATGGTGGCGCGATGGTTGCTAGCTCTGGTGTTCATGCAATTGTTGGCCTCTGGTACTTTAAGCAATGGGTGGGATATCCATCGAAGGTCGTCGCGCTTGCCAGTATGATTATTCTGGTATTTCAGACACGCAATGGGGCGGCACCTCCGCTAACCCACCAACACCGAATGCGCTTCGTGGGCGCCCCCCGTCTGGGGTGGTGGTGGTAGTGTCGGTGGCGGCGGTGGTGGTCGCAGTAATGGTGGTTGTGGTTATGGTGGTGGCGGTGGTGGTGGTGGAGGTGGCGATGGTGGTGGCGGTGGCGGTGGTGGTGGTGGCGGTGGTGGTGGCGGTGGTGAAGTGTGCGTGGTGGGGGTAGGTGGGTGGTGCGTGGTGAGTGGTGAGTGGTGGGTGCGTGGTGGTGGTGGCGGTGGTGTTGGTGGTGGTGGCGTTGGGTAGAGGTGGTGGTGGCGGAGGCGGTGGCGGCATTGGCCATTGCTGCGCCATCGCCCCTCTATAGGCGTGTAGACGTCGGTGCGCCACCTTGTTCGATTGCGGACCGTGCGTCTTCTCGCAAACGAAACATCAGCCTCCCTCGCCCTCGTCCTCTCGCGTATACGACCGTGCGCGGTGAATCGGTGGCCCCCATGGTCATCATCATCATCATCATCATCATCATCATCATCATCATCATCATCATTATCATCATCATTATCATCATCATCATCATCGTCATCATCATCATCATCACCATCATCAGCATCATCATCCTCATCATCATCCTCATCATCATCATCATCATCATCATCACCATCATCATCAGCATCATCATCATCATCATTATCATCATCTGCAGACTCCCCTTTGAGGCGTATTTATATTGCCTCTTCTCAAAAACGGCGGCTCAAACTCCCTCGGCTCAAACTTGAAACTGCTGTTATGAGGCTCGAGCTGAGGCTCAAACTCAACCTGATCTTGGACTATATTCAGCGACTGCCTGGCGCTGTCGGGCCATAATTTGGGGGAGAGGTCCGATATGCCATTTTGGTTTTTTCGAGGGCCACTCTTGGGGCTCTTTGGGAACTTGGCCGTCTTGGGGGCCTCTTGGGCGTTTCGGGGCCCTCGTGGATCGTCTTGGGGCACTCTAGTGGGGGCGGGGGCCTTTGGGGCCGATATTGGGGGGCCTTCGGAGCAGAAGGTTTGAGAGGAGAAGCAGAAGCAGCAGGGGGAGAAGGCGGGTTCGTTGTGGAGCCTCAAGTGCTGTCGCCACGTGATGGCGCGAAGCGCAATGAATAAGCAGCTGTTTTTTTTTCATGTTTTTTCTGTTCAGCCAAAGTGAAACAACAAGTACTTGTGTATTGCAGTTTCGCCGAGCGTGCTCGGGTGGCAGCTCCTTGCAACCTCAATAATCTGGCCCACTAGATCTTCGTCCGAATACGTCCAAAAATATTTTGGATTCATTATTGCACATTGAAACTCGCATAGGTGAAGCCACAAGTGAAACTTTGGAACGAATTTCCATATCTTCTCGTGCCTGCTAGCAGACTCAACGCTCAACGCGTTGTACAACACAACAAGCGTCTTCCCTATGTACTTCAACTCCCGTAGAGCACTAGGGGGAAAGAACATGTCGTGGTCCTTCAGGATGAGATAAAAACGATCCAGCAGCATGGCCACGGCGAGCCTCTGTTTCGCATGTTCCGAACCGTCGTCGAACTCTCTGGCCAAGTGGACGGCGTAGCCAGACATGTGCCTTGTATCAGCTGCTTTGCCTTTGAACTTCGTGTAGCCAGACGAAGATCTCAGTCGTGCGAGTGTGAGTGGCCCCGTCAACTTGTGAAAACTTGTGCCTTGCTGACGCTGCCAAGCCTTGTGGTGATCTGCCAGGGCCGAAACCTGCTGCGCTTGATTGCAGCCCATACGTTGCATGCATTCCCACATTATCGAACCCAGTATGTGTGAGCAAACGCCCTGGTCGACGCAGTGCAGCACGTCGACCATACAGAACTCTAATCGAAACCCGACAACGTAGCGAAGAAGGGGCGGGACCTGTTTTCCTCTTGCTGCCAGCTCGATCGCATAGCTCTCCGTAGTCCTCACCGTGCCACGCCACCCAGCAGTATCTGTGGCATCGGTGTAACGCAACTCAGGATTAACAATGCTAGCCTTGCACATCCAACAATTGTTGTCATTTGCATTCTGCCGTGGGAATGAAAGAATCTCACAATAAAAGTCCCAGTCGCCCCTCAATTGGAGCAAGCATCCGCTATAGTTATCTGCGGAAGGCAAGCCATCTAGCATCTTGTTCATCGATTCTGCAAAGATCCGCCATAACATGTCCCAGGTCTCATCATTCAACTGCGATTTTTTATAACAGCGAAAATCATTGTTTTGGATCTTGTGTCCCCTAAACCAAGTATTGAATTCCATGATATGACATATACAGAATCTGTATTGGAATATTCGCCTCCATCACCATGCAAACCCAATGGTACCGTTTTCTTCAGAAGGCGCCGTGGGCGATCTCGCAGCACTGGGTGCTCTGCTGCAAGTTTCCTGCCCGTCGCCGAGTCCCAAAACTCGCCGCAGTCGTATGATCCACCAAGAATTGACTTTGCAAATTCACTTGGCCGTTCTTTCAGAAATTGTTCGAAGAGAAGGTGTGGCATCACTATGGGGAACATCTTTTTCCCTGTTTCCAAAGGCATACGTATCCAAGTAATGGCTGGCGCTCCTATCGGGGTCCCGATCGCCGCGCACAGGTCTCGAAACATGTTCCCAGGCTGATGGCCCGCAGCTCCGATTCTGGCAAAGGCGTCGCAACCCGACGCCCCTTGATCCATAGCAGAGTGTGCGATATCCTGAACGGCTGCTGAGCTCAGCTGTCCTTTGGCCCATCTCATTTTGAGCATCCTGTTCAACGGTAGATCGCCCTGCGTGGAACTATGTGCGTCGCAGTGGGAGCGAACGTTATCGACCATTCTGCGACGGACTCCACTGGGCCTGACGGCTGGACCAGCAGCAGAAGAAGAGCCATCATCAGGCAACCCCTCTTGCAACTTTCGTTTTAGGGATCGTGTCATGTGCAGTTTGAGCCCAAATGGCTACGAATGATGGCCACTATGGTGACTATGATGTTGATGGCAGCCTGCGCGCGAGCCTCAAGCGAAAGGGAAGCACGGCACTCGGACGTAAAACTTTACGTGCGAATTCTAGCCCGAAGTGTTGTTGTTGATGATGATGCTGATGCTGGTGGTAATGATGATGATGATGATGATGATGATGATGATGATGATGATGTTGATGCTGATGCTGATGATGATGCTGATGCTGATGCTGATGCTGATGCTGATGCTGATGTTGCTGATGATGATGATGATGATGATGGTGATGATGACGATGATGATAATGGTGATGGTGATGATGATGGTGCTGATGATGATTCTACAGGCTTACGCCACATCCGCCGACCCCTTCTTCACGAAGGGAACGGGCCAATTTTTGCGCCGAGGGGCCCTCCTGGGACGCATCTTGGAGGCCTCTTGGGGCCTCTTGGGGCCGTCTTGGGCCGTCTGGAGGCGATCGTCGGTGTCTTTGATCGCTCTTCGACCGTCTGTGACCATGTTGAGCTCTCTTGGAGGCCACTTGAAGCGCTCCTGGAGCGCTCTTGGGGCCGTCGTCGGGGCCCTCTTGGGCAATCGTGGGCGCCTCTTGGGCTGTCTTGGGGCTCTCTTGGGCTGCCTTGGAGCTTCCCTGGAGGCTGCTTGGACCGTCTTGGGGCGGTGTTTAGGGCCTCTTGGGCCGTCTGGGAGCGTCGGAAAGCCCAAAAAGCGAATTCGTGAAAAGTGTACGTTTTACGAAGGGAATGGGCCAATTTTTGCGTCTAGGGACCCTCGTGGGACGCATCTTGGAGGCCTCTTGGGGCCTCTTGGGGACCTCTTGGGCAGGAGGAGGAAGGAGGAGGAGGAGGAGGAGGAGGAAGGAGGAGGAGGAGGAGGAAGAGGAGGAGGATTAGGATGGTTTGCTACATCGTAGCGCACGGCCCGCTTTGTCCCAAAGCAGGCCTCTCGATCTGCGAAGCTTCCCCCACGCACCGTCGAGCATCGAGCCGCGACAACTCAGCAACCTCTACCCCGTCCCAGGATCAGGCACGCTTCTTCTTGGAAGCTGGCATGAACCCGAATTTCACAGCCCACCCGCGCATCGAGGAGAATTTCTCCATGAGGCTCGTCACCTTGGAGTCTAGCTTTTGGATGTCGTCGAAATTCAACACCTCCTTCTTCGGCGTCAGGGCGAGCTTCTCGACCGCCTTGATGCACGCGGAGAGCTTCGGGAGGAAGTTTGCGATGTCGGATGACAGGGCAGCGGCGTAGCTCTCGCCGTTCGACGACTCCTTCATCAGCTTCGCATCCAACTCAGTGTCCCTCAACTTGCGCAAACTCTCCTTCGTGTTCTTCATGATCTCGAGCTTCTCGAAAGGGTCCGATCCATCATCGGGTTCCTCGGCTTTCACTTCCTGCATCCTTTGAGGTGGTACTCCGAGCTGAGGTAGCATACTGCTTGTCATATCGTCGAACTGTTGCTGGAGCTCCGCCACGCCGTCCCCAGACAACTCGTCCCCCTTGTTCTGGATGCCCAGCTTGACGTCCTCGCTATTGATCTCCAGCTCGGCGTCCTCGCGTATCTTGTAATCCTGCATGTCCTCGTCGGTAGACCCAGTGACAGGATCTGGGCGAGAATCAAGTTTACCGCTGTCGAGCCACACCCTCACGCGCTTCTTCCCGTAGACTATCTCCATCTGCTCCTTGCCCATCCACCTCTTCGAGGCCATACTTTGGTTTTTCTTCTCGAGCACCCTCTCCGACTTGATGGAGGTCTTGCCCTTCTCCTCGCGAGCCTTCTTGGCCAAGAACAGCAACATGAACTCGCGGCGCTTGGAGCCCCGCAATGCTTCCCCGTCCCCGTCGCCGCTCTTGTTCACGAAGTATGTCATGCTGCTCTCCGTACGTTTCTTCTCGCTCTTGTCATCGTCGAGCTTCTTCAAGGCAGCCTCGGCAGCCTTGATCTCCTCCTCCGACAGGTCGCCCTTCAGCTTCGAAAGCGCGTCTGGGGACAGCTCCTTAGCCTTGGCCTTCGCCTTGGCCTTGGACTTGGCCATCCTTGACCGACGCGCTGTAGCGCACTCTCGCCCAGGGGGGGCTTGAGCCAAAAAAGGCTACGGAAGGTTTGGGAGTTGCGTATCGCCAGACAAGCTTTGTGACAGAGACGAAGGCCTATTTCACGAGATGCCCACGAGGGTACCCTGTTGCAACGTTGGGTACCAGCAAAGCAATCGGCGAGACAACGGGGTGCGACCGGCAAGGCCGACAAAGTCAGAAAAAGTCAGAAAAAGTCAGAAAAGTCAGAAAAAGTCAGAAAAAGTCAGACTCATTTTTTTGTATATATATATATATGGTTTCATATGTTTCTGACTTTTCTGACTTTTTCTGACTTTTTCTGACTTTTTCTGACTTTGTCTGACTTTGATGTGTGCTCTTTGACTTCTGGGGGAATCGCTCGCTCACCTTCTGACGTCGCCGCGTTGCGAGCTGGTCTGAGGAGGAGGGAGAGGGGAGGGGGGGGAGAGGAAGGAGGGGGAGGAGGTGAGGGGGAGGGGAGAGGGGAAGGGAGGAGAGGAAGGAGGGGGAGGGGGAGGAAAGGAAGGAGGGGGAGGGGAGGGGGAGGAGGGGAAGGAGGGGGAGGGGGAGGAGAGGAAGGAGGAGGGGGGAGGAAGGGGGAGGGGAGGAGGAAGTGGAGATCACTTCGTCCCCACTTGGCGGCTTGGGCTAGCTGCGCTTGCGGCCCGCGCACTCTCTGGCTCGCGTGCGCCCTAGACGGACCCTGGCAAGGCATTCTCCACCTGCGTGGCACTCAGGGCGGGTCCGTCAAACGCTTCGCCAGGCCCTTCATGCCGAGCCACTCTGCGTGCAAGACGGCAACACTCGTGGGGGGCGCAGCCTCGGGCGGGTGGCTCTCGTAGAAGCTCTGGAGCATCTTGGCCTTCACGATGAGGTTGTTGATGTCGTCCTTCAGGGACTGCGAGTACTCGCTGGTCGGGATCCGAATGTTGTAGCCGTGAAGCACCACGCTGAAGCTGTTCAGTGCTGCAACGTACTCCTCGTCCTTGTTGGTTGATTCAGCTTCATCAGCGCTGTCCACCACCTGCGTGTACTCCTGCTGCGAATCATGCTGCTGCGTGTCGGTGCCGCGCTCATCAATCAAGCGCTCGAGCTCGTCTTCCAGTTGCAGTTCAGCAGCCACCAAATCACCTTGGTCGCCAGCCATCGCCGACGCTGCCGTAGGAGACTCCTTGCTCTGAGAAAGCCGAGGCCTCTTGGAATCGGCCATGGCTCGAACTCGCTTGGCTTGAAATGGCTACGAGGTAGGATCGGGTGAAACAGTTTGGCCGCTTCGTTTCAAGTGCGGCGTGATGCATGTCTTGGTCGTTTTCGTTTCAAGCGATTTAGTCGGAGCCCTCTCGCAATTCCACGTTGTGTTTCAAGTGTTGGTTGTGTTTTGTGTTGTTTTGTTCTGGTTCCCAGAACCCCCCTGAGCCTGCTTAGGGGTGGTGGTGAGTTGTTGACTGCCATTTTCGTCGTTTCCTAGGAGGAGGAGCAGGAGTTACCCCGACACGTTTGCCAACTGGATCCTATGGGGAGGGTGAGCAGGATGAGGAGGAGATGGAAGATGCGGCTGCCAGTCGAAACATCATACCCACAGACTTCCCTGACCAGCTACTTCGAGCCGTGCCCAGCCGCAGTGGCCAAACAAACAAACATGATAAGTCGGCAGCCCGCGCGCGAGCCTCAAACGAAAGGGAAGCACGGCACTCGGACGTAAAACTTTACGTGCGAACTCTAGCCCGAAGTGTCGTTGCTGATGATGGTGCTGATGATGGTGGTAATGATGATGATGATGCTGATGCTGATGATGCTGATGCTGATGCTGATGATGATGATGATGATGATGATGATGATGATGCTGATGATGATGATGATGATGATGACGATGACGATGGTGATGGTGATGGTGATGACGATAATGATGATGTTAATGATGCTGATGATGCTGAACATGGCATTTCGTATGATGATGACGATGGTTTTTATCAGTGCGAACCCCTCGACTGATTCCGAGTGTGGCTCTCTGGCCACCCACAAAGCAATATTACGTTAGAGATCCTTGCAAGCAGCTTTGGCCCTGGTCTGAGCTATCTTCTTGGCAACCGCTAAACACTTGGTTTTCCTAAGGATCCGAAGCTCTCGGTGGTAGACTTTGCTGTGAAGCAGCTTCCTCGGCGAGCTCTTCAGCGTCTTCGGCGAGCTCTTTGGTTCGGCAGCGGTCTCTGCCGACGTCGGAGCCTCCTCGGAGTCCAAGCCCGCAGCCGCTGCTGGCCGCTTCAACGCAGCCGACGCTGGCCGCCTCATCGCCGCGGCCGCTGCTGGCCTCTTGCCCACGTGGTTCTCGAACTTGCCCCAGCCGAAGTTCTTGTTGCCCGTGCGAGGGTCCATCGTTTCGACTCTGGAGGCCTTATCAGCTATGGCATCGATCCACGACTCCATCTCGAAAGGGCCCTTGTCCTTCTTGGACGTGAGGGGCTTCACCAGCTGCTTCCCGTCATCGGTGATCTTAGAGATGGGCGAAGCTACGTGTGGCTTGAATATGTTGAACTCGTACTCGCTCTCACCAGATTGGCTCGCGATATCGATGACCTCTGTGCGCTCCTTCTTGACCTTCGGGCTGACGATCTGGACGTCAGTGCCATCCGGAGTCTGACTCACTGCCACGGCGGATGCTGCCGCAGCGCGTGGCGCATTGGGCGAGCTCGCAGCAGTTAACAACGTTTCTTTCATTATGTCGATCGTCCCCTGCAGCCTCGCGAACCGAGTTGGGGGCCTTTTATCATCTCGAGCGGCGTCCCGTAAATGCGCCAGCATGGCCCTGCTCCTGTATGATGCGGCCAAACACTCTCGTGACGTAAACTTGTGTGGTCCAAGCTTTGGGTCTCGGAAGAACTCCTCGATCTGAGACAACCACACAGTGCTCAGTAGGGTTCGCCCGCCAGTCGCCTCCACGAGATCCTCGACGAACGCTCTGCTTTTGTGTAGGTCTGCCCATTTAGGGCCCAACTTCCACAATCCAGCTTCCGATCCAGGTGTGCCGTAGGACCACAATGAACTTGGATTATTCAACGCATCTGCTGAAATGTGTTCTTTAAGAAGCCGAATCGCAACATCATTTGACAAGTCGATGCCAGGGATTCTCTGTTTCTTTATCATTGGCAGGTGCTGCAAGTGAAACCTCCAGTCTGAGCCAAAATGGCTATGACAACAGCGAAGACATGGACGCGTGCTGAACTATTGGAGACGCTGTCAAACGTACAATGCCATGAAACCCTCTCAACGATCATGCAGAGTCGTTTTGTTTTTTTTTGTTTTCCGAGTGGCCAGATGATCGAGGATCGAAGGCCCCAGTGGCAACGTTCGCATGCCGCCCCCACACCCATTTCGGCACACCCCTCAAACGGTTCGTGGCCCCATAGG